>OX401404.1:59553879-59736379 GCA_947846245.1 Cerastoderma edule
CTTAACTTTGCATTACTTTGAAATTATCCACTAAGAATAAGAATTGTATACGTGTATGGACCGTTCCGACTTTACAAATACTCGACGGCGCCTAGTTACTGTTGCTATGCTTCACAAGCTTCCTCCAATATGGCGGCGTCGTTATTTCTATAAGCGAAAAATATACTTGCTTCACAATTATGCAGAAGTAAAAGAAAGATTTGTAAAAACATTCTTAATGATCTGTCTTGTTATACTATTAGATCAATTAAAATGACATATATTGAGACTTCCTAATCAATGTCATCATACTGTATATGAAAAGGTGATAAAAAACAGTTAGATTCTGTATTTTTCTATACACAACGACTCACTCAACAACAACACAACAACTCCCACAACAACGGTTGTGTTCTATGCAGAATATTTAGCAAACCTTCTAATTGATGCAATAAATTGAATAAATGCACCGACAATTCAAGAATTTTAAGAATTATCTTTATGTGTTAAATAGCGTTGACAAACTATTACAAAGCGGGGATTAATTCATCGCATATCCACTCGAGAAAAACCCCACTTGTTGACTTGATGTTATTAAAATTAAGCTATGTACGGCGAAAACTCGTCTGTAATGGGTTTTGGGCTTGGAAAAGGGTAGATGCGTATCACCTGCATCTATTCTAGATACCTTCTATCTACAAGACGCACATTTCGTGCAAAACTCAGTGCCATTTATTCCCTTCTATCTACATTTTTAATACGTCGCTAAAGAACCGCTTGTGAAGCATAGCAAGAGACTGTGGTGCAGTGAGTGTAAAGCTTTATTCTGATTGGTCAATAATTCGGCATTTGGAACGGTCAATTACCGGGTTTTCTTTTGGGGGTCGGCCTGGTCTAATTTTCACCCATCTTAAATAGCAACCGTTTGAGCAGTCACAGAGACAAACTGCCTCATACCGTACTTTCTCGTGACCATGTCACCTTTAAACTATCTTTACACAATCCATTTTTGGGGGGTTAAATGTACAACATGACCGATCCGTTTTTTTGCTATCGGCTGATTTCCAGAGAGGGGGCGTGTCAATTCAAATGGTAGAGGTCATGTCCAGACTGATAACAGACATCTTTGGTTCTCACCGCATGGAGAAGTAGTCCTGTAAAATACAAACAAAATACATTTAGAACATGCAGGAGAAGACAAAGCAATTACACCGTGCCAATATATATACTCTCAATGTAACAATTCCCTGTGAAATCGCCTTGGAAGTGGGACTTTTAATATTCAACTATTAACTACTTTCTAGGCTACAACGACCCAGAAGTGATTCAACACCGGTCCGACACCTTTACTGACCTTGTAAATATGTATAGTACACGCAACGTGATTTGACCAGAAAACAACAATCGCGATGGCCTTTGGTCAAGGTGTCCCCGTATTATGTCACCCAGAAACATCTATCGTGGGCGCCAATTTCCTAAAACAATACCTGAAAATTATGAGATTCATATATGTTTTTCTTCTAATTCATGTTCAATTCTCTTTCGTACTTGGTTTGATATCAATTGGACCTTTCATAGTAATGATCATGCGGTAACAAAAGAAATATATAGAATGTTTTTATATAAAACTTGTATGACCAGATTCTGTTACATATGCTGAACTATTTAGAACACATTTACATTGAATAACAGTATAGGTGTATTACCAAACTTACTTACATAATGGTGTACTATTAAGAACCTATTCATTCAAAATAACAGTGTTTAGGTGTATAACAGGATTCCGTTACTCACATAACGCTGCACTATTGAGAACCCCATCCACTCAGAATAACGTTGTAAAGGTGGATTATAGGTTTTTGTTTTAACTCAACCGTTATTTTATTATCATTTATGCAGTATTCTAAACCAGTCCGACATCAGAAATACGTAGTTTTCGTATATCACTGGTTTCACCTGATTTCTTTAAGCTACACTATTTAGAACCGATTCACTTAGAATTCGTTGTAAAAGAATGTTTCAGGGATCAGCTTCTTTTTAACCTTGCAGTATTTTAGAACGCATGTACTTATCATGGTCTTGTGTATGTGATGTACCAGATTCGTTACATGCCCAAAGCAAATTTTTTTTAAAAAAAGAAGATCATTCACAAGGAATGGTTTTGAATATTCGTGTTAATCAATTAGTTTCTTTCCAAACGCTGAACCAAACCAAAATCACACATACTTTATTTGAACATGTACTGTACCGCATTCAGAAATGTTCAAAACGCTGGACCTTGAGATACTATTCACTTAGCATGGTGTTGTTTATGTACAGGGGGGGCAAACTGTACAGGTGTGTTACTTCGAAATTGGAATTATTTCTTCCCCCAAACGACATTCGTGCTGAGTTTGAAACCAAAGCTCAGTCAACAATTACCCTTCGTGTTCAGTGAAGGCTATGTAAGTGGTCATGTATATATTCAATACATGTATATTCGTGTCCTATAAGATGAATGACTGGTTTATCTGTGTGTGCGCTTGGATAGATATATATATAGCATAATGTAATGGGTTGATTGAATATGTTGCAGGGTATGTGATGTTTGCGGTATCTGTGAAGGTGACGATGAGACAAACAACGACGATATCATTTTCGAAGATCCTGATTTGAATGATGGGCCGGAAGTTCGACAGGACAGGGATAAACGTGCTGCAGGCGATGACGTATCGAATATGCCAACCTATTGTATCAAGTTTAGAGTCAAGTAATTCGGTCTTGTTTAAAAGTTGCTTTATATACTGTTTAACAAAAATTCGCATAATCTTGTAATAACATTCATCATCTATATGCCCCTATATAAATTAGTTTTAAAATATACTTGTTCTATTTCTTATTTACTTATACTTTTGGAAAAAGGGTTAATTGCTAACAAATTCATTAATATATGAAGTTAAGGCGTAGTAGAAGCAGTATTGTATTATCCGTACACTAGATATCTAAATAAAGCACATGATCAACTAATTTGGCGATAAAGCATTCTATATGATGCATAACAGATTATTCGATTGAATCACATGCCACGCCAAACACGGAATCCGTAGTTCTTGTTAAATCAGATATCTGGTCGTTAGAGAATCTTTATCATTACCTTATACAAAATACTTATTCATGTATTAATAACAATTAATTTACATTAATCAAACATAATGCCGTGTAGGGATTGTAGTTCAATTATTTGGGATGCATAGGGCGTATGATGCCCTCCCTCACCTGCAGCACTCAACCCTACCCTTCAAATTTGTCTAGAAAGGCATGTCCAACCATGGCGAAAACATCCAAACTATCAACAAAACACTAATTAACCGAACTCCTTCCTTTGCTATTTCTCAACCGATTCTTCTATGAAAGGTCTGAAACGATTGCGGATTACATAACTTTAAAGAAGACAACATGAAACAACAACACTCCACTTATATATGTTTTATGCCAATATGCATAAAATCATCACTAGGATGTTCTATGATTGCAAAATCCGAACGACCGTGGTAAGCAGTCATTTCTTCGGTGAAATACCGGGTATTGTCAATAAGGTTTTACCTTCAGCCATTGAAATGGCTGCTTATAAAATGTTAGACCCTACCGTAGCAATATGATCGATGCTATTCGAAAATGATAATGCAATTAAATGCTATTCCTGGTTCATCTGTTTATTTTATATATAAGTGATTATTACTGCGCATATGCAAACGATTCAAGTGGATCAATCACTTGCCAATATACACACGTCTTAATATACAAAAATATTAAAATCGATCAAGCGAGAATAACACACTTTTTCCACTCCAAAAATTATAACGATAGATCTGCAAGGGAAATTGAGCTGCAAAATACGTCATCAATGACGAAATGTTGTGGTCACATGACATTCATATGCCGTAACAAGAACATACTGTTCTATGATAAGCAACGGACCCACAACGGGTAAAACAATTGATCGATAAAACTTGCAAAAAGATCACACTGTGAAAATCATTTATACTTTTTTTCAAGTTTAATGAATAAAACATTATGGTTACAGTTTAACGCATAATCATTCGATAAATCTCTTTCCAACAAAGTGTTTAATTCCTTGTACAAGATCCTGTTCCAAAATCTGAGTTTGAATTTTTGACAGTTTGGTTAAGTTTTTAGGGGACAATTTGGAACGGTAGCTACGTTTCCTTTAAGGATATTAATGTCACTATCATTGGACACAATATTTTGAAGTCAGAAATAAATTCAATCATTTTGTTCGTTTGGAGTTCGTTACTTTTTCTTATTATAAATAAGCATTAATAAAGAGCACCTGGCGATATCGATTGTTATATATTTGTGTTGGTATGTATGGATGGTGTTTACATATTCCACACACCTCTTTTAAAAAAAAATAGATAGAAATGAAACGGACTAAGATTATAGGGTTTAAATCGGTGAACAATTATATTCCTTTTATTTATGGTTAATTGTATGGAGTTTTGTACACGCGGCAGGCCATCGAATCGCATATCATTCTATTTTGTTTGACACAACTTTAATATTAGTTGAACCCAAGACGGGTTGTCTAACACAAAATAATAGAACTACTCTAGACACAATGTAAAACTCCAGTAGGAAAATAAGCCAACAAATACACTGAAGATTTGTGTATGGTATTGCATTGTTTATAAAGCACGACAAAAAAAAGAAAACGAGTTTTGAAACGCTCACTTGCATTTTGAAATGAACAATAAATGACTGTTGTTATAATCCGTTGATTATTACTGTTTTTCTTTGTATATTATTTTCTTTCAGATCCCTAGAAGATCGTCAACATGGTATGTCCATAATAGATGTTGGGTTGGAGACATATATGGCGGTGGAGAAAATGGACCTTGACAGGGTAAAACAGACTAAATAACTTATAACACTTTCTTCTTCATTCCAGAAAAAAAATATTTTTCAACCCTTTGTTTTGATGATAACTTGATAGTAAAAGCACCTTTCTTCTTCATTAAAGAAAGAACTATTTACGACCCTTTCATTTGATGGAAATGTTATAAGTCAAAACTCTTCCCCACAGGCCCACTTCTAATTTTGGCCATAACGCTTAAGATAGACTGAGAAACAATGAAGTTGCCGTCCCTACATAAGAAACGATGGCTTAAATATGAAGCAAAAAGATACCGATGTGACCAAACACCGTTTATACGAATGAATTAGATATGTTAAGCCTCTACGTGCATTCCATTTGGACCCATATAACAGTTATTAAAAATGATAATTCAACATGATTCAACTTTCTACGTTAAATTTTCATTATCAATTTCTTTTCATCTTTGATGATTTTTTACGAAGCCTCATACTTGTTATATATAATTGAGAAGTGGCGAATGAAGAGAATTTACAAGTTTTAAGTGTTATGGAATAAATTCAGTTAATCGTTTTTGCATTCTGATTTATTCACCCTTGATCTATACTAGTGTTTTACTCCTGAAACTCCATCGATCGTTGATTCTCTATGTTTAATTTACATGAATAGAACTCTCGATAACATATATTCTTGAATGTGGTGTAAACACAGATCAAATCTGGTGATTGCTGAGTCATGTTGTGGTATCTTGTATGTATGTATTTGATATGGCATGTCTTAATTATATTTATAGCTAAAAGAAAATGGCGTGGTCGACATGTATGAGTTGCCGGAAGAAGGCAAGGGGTTTTTCATTCTCTACTTAGATAAGGTACGATAAAGACCCGAAACCTTTCAATTTATACGGATGATTTATTCTTTATTTAGATAAGGTATGTCATATACAGTGAACCTTTCATTCTTTACTTATATAAGGTATGACATATCCAACGGATGATTTATTCTCTATTTACATAAGGTATGCTTTATACAATGGATCTTTATTCTTTACTTAGATAAGGTACGATGTAGACACGAGACTTTTTCAATCTTAACTTAGGTATGGTATGACATTCTCTACTTACATGTTAGGTATGACATATCCAAGGAGTTCTTCATTCGCTACTTACATAAGGTATACCATATACAATGGACTTTTCATTCGCTACTTACATAAGGTATACCATATACAATGGACTTTTCATTCTCTACTTACATAAGGTGTGACATATACAATGGACTTTTCATTCTCTACTTACATAAGGTGTGACATATACAATGGACTTTTCATTCTCTACTTACATAAGGTATGACATATACAAGAGATTATTCTAACTCTACTTACATAAGGTACTTTGTTCATTATTCACAAACATTTGTTTAAACTTATCTATCTTTCATCGATTGCGACGGAAGCTTGTCTATGTAGCTTATCGAATTCACTCTCGGTGATTGCTTCCTTGATGCAAGACCAGTACTCGTGCCAATCTGAGAGCATGTCTCGGCTTTTTTTTTTAACCTAACTTCACAGGGAACGAACCCAGGACCATTGAAACCAGGCCGACGATCTACCTCTGCACCGCTGTTGCCCACCATCACAAAATTACAAATGATGTTTGAGCTCTCATTGAGACTGTATTTGATACTCATAACATATGGCTGTAACGCTTTGAAATGGACGATGTATTCGTGGGCGGAGGCTTTGGTTAAACTGTTAAATCACATGCTGTCAGCAGAGCAACAATCAATATCATCGTAATCTATTTAATACATTATGTGACCATTAATATATATTGGAACGCTATATGACTTCTCTTATCATTGATCCATACCGAAGACGACATTTAAACTCTAAATGCCATATGACTGCCATAAAGACTATTTTATCAACATAGACATATATTGCAGGAACATCAGCTCGAAAATTGACAGATTTGGCATGAGGTAGATGGCAACTTAGTTATGGTAAGGGAGTATGAATTCAGAGTTTAAAATATATACTTTGATGTTGCAGATTACCAGCGAACCAATAGATATCATATTCAGACTTAAGCAGAAGTTTAATGGCGATATAAGCACACGTCAACCCGCTGCCATCAAGATATACGACTACTATAATCCAGGTAGGATAATGTTATAGACCTTTCCCCTCACACATGGTCTTCGAAAGTTCCTAAAACTTAATAAATATCACATGTAGCTAACGTCTTTCACGATCTACCAAGTAACTTTTACCAGCCTTTGAGCCGATGAAATTTACAAAAAAGGGAACTCTCAGTTCCAAATTTGTAGCTAACGACTTTCACGATCTACCAAATAACATTTTTCAACCTTTGAGCCAACGAAATTTACAAAAAGGGGAAACTGAGCTATGATTTACGTTGTGTACCGCTGTAATCCTTTTTTTTATTTCAACATTGTATGATGACTTCACCCTAAATCGTCGTATTTATCTTTAGGGGATAAGAGTCGACGGGGAATATCAACTGTATGACTCTTAAACGTCAGTATGTAGCACTTATCTTTAACAGCAATCTACACACATCGGATTTATCCAATGAAAACACCTCTGAAATAATAGGGATGACGCCATATTGTTTCCCGCGAGGATGACGTCACTTTGCTTTCGTTTTTAAAAATAGATCTTAAATGTGAAATCTAAAAAGTCGTTAAATTTGATTGAGGAAACAACTACATGTCACAGCAATAATTTCGCCATTTGGTATGAGTAACTGATATAGAAATGATATACACTTATGTCCAACACTTCAATACGCATTAAACTACTTAACGTGCACGCTTAGAAAATATGTTATACGCCGGTGGCCGATTTACCCGAAAAATTGAAACCCTACACTTATATCCGAGGTGTTTTTCACAGCTCACGGAAATACCCGATTAGTTCAGATTGCTTTAACAGATTACGAATCTACGGGAGATTAATACCATTTCACACTAAATCGTCTGTACGCATCCGTCTTTATCTGTGTAAGATTACCCGTCTTTAGGAAATTTACATTTTATTTACACTCAGTCCCAAGTACATCGCACATCCTTAAAATAATACACGTATATTGTGATCTGTCATTTCACACTTAATCGCGTTCAAGCCGGCGTCCTAATCTGTACTGGATTACCCGTCTATTAGTCCAGTCATCCTATGAAAAAAATGGACTCAACCGTCAACTAATTGCAACAGAAAAGAAATCTCTTTTAAAATTATCATGAATGTATAAGAGATGACAGAAAAAAAGTCCCCCAAAATTCCTTCAGGGGAAATTGGTTAAAAACTCGTTTTATTATTATTATAATTCACACAAAAATGATGTTTTCATAAGCGGTATATTCTATCTACATGTTTCCATATCATTCAAATCAGTTTGCCTTCTAGAATTGATTTATTCCTATAAATATTGTAAATTGAAAGGGGTCAACTTACCCCACCCACCCATTAAAACTAAAGAATTTTTTTTTTCATGTCAATGCATTCCTATATGCTTGAATTCGATATTGTCTGGCAAAGCTTGTTCTCTAAAACTTAATTCAAAAACAAAACACACCTTTTTGTATTAGATGACTTATTTATAAAGACAATCACTTCAATAAGGTACCGAAATCCATATATGCCTATATAAGAAAAACGAAAATACATGACACAAGCAATTCAATATTCATGTGGTATTTGTTGACGTTTTGCATTTGTTTTGTGAACTTAAAAAACAATAAATGAAATAAAGGAAGAAACATATTGGGAAAAGCAGCAAAAGTAGTACTATTCTATTGCCCCTTTCTCACTATGTGCCAGCTTTTCAAAATTAAGTGTACACTCATGGAATTACACATGGAGTACACTATGCGTTAAAAAATAAGGGCACGCCTAAATTAAATATTGAGGTATCTTTAATTTCGTTTAAAACACAGATATTCAATCAAAATCAATATCAAAATCAAGATCGGGTATGACCTCCACATGCAGAAATACATGCACGACATCAAGGGGGTGCATTTCTCCTGAAGTGCTGCACCAAATTCCTGAAGATTGGCTGGTATGGGGCGAGGTGACTCTCCTATCAACAACATCCAATACATGCTCAATGGGAGAGAGGTCTGATTATTTCGCAGATCACTGGATTGTCAATATGCCCTGTTTCCTGACGAAGTCAACTGCAACACGAGCTCTGTGGGGTCAGGAATTATTATCCTGGAAGGCAAAGTTTTGACCAATTCTATGTGCAAATGGGACAACAACAAAATGTCATCAATGTGTCCATTCAGGTTTCCAGGAACAAGAACAAGTTATATGCTTCTACCGTAATAAACACCACCCCAGACTATGATGCTCCCCCGCTAAAAGAAATCATGCTCCAAGATTGTGGTCCATTTGTATCTCTCCCCACGCCGATGCATCAGAATCGCAGACAGAACTTTGACTCTTCCGAAAAGACCACATGACGCCACCGACATAAAGGCCAACCTTAATGTTGCTAGCACAACCATAAACGATTATATCTGTTCAGCCTTGACATGATGACACCATGAAAAGGACGCCTTGCCCGAGATTTACTGTACTGCTAGAAACTCGAAGTCCTGTCACGGTATGGATCTCCTGCTTTGGTTATGGTGCGGTTACGAAATAGTTGCGCAAAGCAGTAATCCATAAAAGGCGATCTTGCTGGAATGTTGATTTCCTAAGGTGCCCATGTCCCCTCCTAATTTGAACATCACCATTCTGGTGGTGTAAAGCTGCAGGTCGTGCAATAACGATTTTTGACTTCCCAATAAACCTGGCAACATGGTTCTAGGATTCACCAGCTTGCAACATGCCTATGCATTGCCATTTCTGAGCTTCTGAGAAACTGCCATGATGGCATATTGCATTGATATGAGACTTGATTGTGTTTCATTTTTATCGTATCCAAGAATTCACGTTAGTGCACAGGCAATACATGTAATGAATACATGTTACAACACTTTATCGAATATGTTCGATTACACGGTGTCATGAGTTTGGGTTTACGGATTATGAAGAGGCAGATTCTCCCTATCCTATCTAGAAAATAGTTAACAGTAATAGGGTTCCCTTATTTTTGCATCTCAATATATTTACAGACTCCCTTTTCCATTTTGTATTGTTCTTGCACAATTTCTGCATTAGCGAAGATTGCTCCCCGACGTTCCCCACACCCTCAGGAACGGTCAAGAAGGTATGTCTACAAGAACAAGGTTTTCGGTCACACTTTGTTTTACATGAGCATTCTAATTAAAGGCAATTCACAGTATTTGATAAGAACTGCTGTTTTTGGAAGTGAACAAACTTCCTCGAGTAAAACCACCTTTTTGGTACCTACCCCTTCACTGCATTCCTTTTGTACACAATCCTTTCGAGAAGGACAATTTGAACATCCATTAAATACAAATATCGCAGGTTTGCTAATGACATCATCAGAATATGTTTCACGTATATCCAACAAATGCTCCTCCATATTTCGAAGTCAAACGTAAGAACAAAGCCCTATCGTCGTGTACATATTGAACTGACTCATCAAGCTATTTATTGACACTACAGCCAACCTGGGCTTATATTTTATTTATCGAGGAAGGTTTGTCAGCTAGTTTCAATAACCCAGAAGACCCATATTGTGATGGCGGGAAACTACACAGCTCTTTCTTAAATATATCTCCTTCATTGTCATGCAATATATCAACCGGAGCTGTAAAACGCAAATGCCGACCAGTTTGAGCTGCTTCTCCAATTTTTCTTAACGTTAATTGAGAGTTTGGGGTTTCGGAATGGCTTTAACCTATAAAACTGTATTCTGAATCGTATTTATAAACCATGTTGTTAATATTCAATTGGCCTTCTTACTTTGCATAGTCGACAATTACACAATATATACTCGTCGACCTGACACAATGTTATCAAGTGTACAGTCCGCAACGTGGAGATGTCTATGTTTAGGTTGTCCGTATGATCTTTTTCAACCCTCGAATGACTGGTTTCTACATGCTGATCACTTGTATATTTCTGCATTGCATTATTATAGTATGTACATATAGGAATTGACGAAAACTTTTGGTTTCTCTGTGATTCTTTCAAACCATAACCACATTTTATTCTTCCTATTGTCTTAGAACTTCTAATAAGGACCTGTTCAAAAACTTGATCTGTAGAAACTATTGCCGATGCGAGATCGCTTTGACAAACTATATGGTTTCCTTCATATAAGTGAAGAAATCTGGACTCTGTAGGTAATGTTTGAAGATAACATAGGAAAATAACAGAGCTCTAGACTGGGGCTACACTTCTCTGATGGCTTGAATTTACAGTTCGCAGCAATACAATCATTTGGCTTTGATAAACGTGTGTAGTAGGTCAGCCATTGTTTATACATGAAACACAACTTGGAAATACGATTTGACAAACAAAGGGCTTCTTTTCAAGTTTGTCCTACATCTTTTGAAAACTACTTCACCACATACTTCTTCAACTGGTTTTTCTTCCTGCATAAGGATTTCATAAATGTTAACTAACGTTTTATCATTTCATTGGGTTCAACCTCGCTAAAGGTTTCAGTATTTGTCTTTGGTTTGGAAGTCCAGGTCATGCTTTCAACTTCATGTATTGTGACTTCCTCTCAAAGCAATGCAGTATTAAAAGAGATTCCCATAAGTATTACATTTGAAAATTTATCCAGTAGGAAATGGCCTCAAGTTGCTCTGGAAATAACCGTGTCATTGAACATGTGAATCACCACATTTTGAGAAATTCTGATAGTCTTGTTCTTCCATTCATTGTCCAATACAACGGAAGAAGCTCAAAATGGTATGGAATCCACAATGTTAATGTGACCTTCTTGCACTCTTGATAGTACTATTCATTTTTACCTGCAAATGGAAAATGGATAAAAAGGCATGTATCATCACCTGTGCGTTGATTTTGTCTGCAGCATTTTTAATATTGGTATTATTCAGTTAACATCACTGCAAATGAAAATATTAAATTAAACACAACCACGCTTGCTTTATCTTACTTTTGATTGAAAGTTGTACTTTAGCGTAATTCACCTTAATGTTCATAGTTCATACAACATATATATATTAATGATGAATAATAATTAAAAAACGTAATAAGAAGAAAAAATGTGACTAAAATGATATCTTCATCATACAATAGGTTAAAGTAATAAATTCACCTTCAGAGTAAATTGCAATCGCCACCAGATGATATTTGCCGACGATTTTTATCTCATTCACATCTTCACTGTTCATCTTTGACCTTCAATTCGATCTATTTTGCCAAAGATTAAGAAACTAAGCAAATGTAAAAATCAATTAAACAAATCATAAATAGATTTATTTCATTATTTGCAAAAAGTACTTTAAGAATTGAATAATTCTAACATATGAACATGATCGATTTAATTGAGTGAGTAAGAGAAACTTGTGTTTTCGTCAAATCATTATCTACAATGGCACTAATTGGCCACCGTAGTTTAAAAACAAGAACAGCTATTCCGAGGTAAATATTTTATATTAATTTTATATATTTGTCATGGTAAGGTGCATTTTTGTCATTTTATTCATGTTTAACGATATATTTGAGTGTGAATGGGCATAAAATCGATGTTTTGGGCGAAATTAAACAAAACAAACACTTTTTGAATTATCCACGAAAACTCATTACAAAGCATTCTGCAGGCTATTTCAAAAATAAATTTTCATCTAAAATGTAATCATGAACATACAATTATGTTTTTTTTATAAGATAAAGGCATATATAAATGATAATAAGCTCAACTTACCCTTTCATGTGACTTTCAACAGCAAGTTGACCTCAAAATTTACCGATGACAGTTCACGCTATGTACCTTGCTATGGTGGTACCTTCGAACCATGCAAAAACTCGCACTTTTCAAAAAGTTTAAATTCTTTTTTCAGTATTTTCCCCTGGTGGGATTTCTGAGGACTTTTTATATGTTATAAAAGAAGTGTGCAGCTATAACAAAATCACAATTTTGTTTCTGTTGCAATTAGTTGTGGGTTGACTTACAGATTGACTGGACTATATGGGAAATGTACACTTTATGAACACTTAGTCTCAAGTACATCGTACATCCTTAACATAATACACGTGTACTGAAAGCTTCGTCATTTTACACTTAGTCGTATACACGTCATACTGACCTTTAGCATAGTACGAACCTTATTTACAATTTATCAGAGGTACTTAGTCCTAACCTTCAACATGATACGCGTCTATGGGGATGTTCACCTCTGCTATAATAAATCGTAACAACGTCGTTTTGATCTTCAATAAAACACAAGTCTTTTGCGAAATTACATGTTTATTTTTTGAATACTGAATCGTCAGTATGCCGTTTTGATCATTTTACAGGGAATGACTCTTTAGCAAAGTCCATTTTTTAAACAATATGTGCCATTGTTTAATAACAACATACAAACCTAGGGGTGTACACTGTCCCTTTTAATCACGGTGCCTCGCATTGATTGATAACATAATACGAACCTAGGGGTACACTGTCCCTTTTAATCACGGTGCCTCACACTGATTAATAACAGAATACAAAACTAGGGATACAATGTCCCTTTTCATCACAGTGCGTCGCATTGATTAACAACATAATACATGTACAAACCTCGGGGCACAGTGTCAATTTTCATCACAGTGCGTCGCATTTATTAACAACAGAACACAAACCTAGGGATACACTGTCCCTTTTCATCACAGTGCGTCACATTGATTAACAACATTATACACACCTAGGGGTACACTGTCCATTTTCATGACAGTGTGCGCATTGATTGATATGGAATACAAACCTATGGATACAGTGTCCTTTTTCATCTCAATGCGTCGCATTGATTAATAACATAAAACAAACCTAGGGGTTCACTGTCCCTTTTCATCACAGTGCGGCGTATTGATTAACAACATTATACAAACCTAGAGATACACTGTCCCTTTTCATCACAATGTGTCACATTTATTAATAACAGAATACAAACCTAGGGATACACTGTCCCTTTTCATCAAAGTGCGTCACATTGATTAACAACAAAATACAAACCTTGGGGGACACTGTTTCTTTTCATCACAGTGCATCGTATTGATTAACAACATAAAACAAACCTAGGGGTACACTGTCCCTACTTATCACAGCGCGTTGCATTGATTAACAGCATAACACAAACCTAGGGGTATACTGTCCCTTTTCATCGCAGTGCGTCGCATTGATTAATAACATAACACAAACCTAGGGTACACTGTCCCTTCTCATCACCGTGAGTCGCATTGATTAATGATATAACACAAACCTAGGGGTACACTGTCCCTTTTCATCACGGTGTACCTCATTAATCAACAACATAATACCAACCTCGGGATACACGGCCCCTAATCATCACAGCCTGTCGCATTGGTTAACAACACAATACAACTTAGGGATACACTGTCCCTTTTTCACAATGCGTCACATTATTTAATGATATAATACAAACCTAGGGGTACACTGTCCCTACTTATCACAGCGCGTTGCATTGATAAACAGCATAACTCAAACCTAGGGGTACAATGTCCCTTTTCATCACAGTGCGTCGCATAGTTTAATTACATAACAAAAACATAGGGTACACTGTCCCTTTTAATCACATTGCGTCGCATTGATTAATCGCATACCACAAACCTGGGGGTATACTGTCCTTTTTCATCACAGTGCGTCGCATAGATTAACATTATAAAACAAACCTAGAGATACACTGTCCCTTTTCAACACAGTGCGTCTCATTGATTAATCACATGACACAAACCTAGGGGTATACTGTCACTTTTCATCAGAGTGCGTCGCATTTATAAACAACATGAAACAAACATAGGGAAACACTGTCCCTTTTTATCACAGTGCGTCGCATTGATTAACAACATAACACAAACCAAGGGGACACTGTCCCTTTTCATCACAGTGCGTCGCATTGATTAATCCCATAACACAAGCCTAGGGGCACACTGTCCCTTTTCATCACAGTGTACCGCATTGATTAACAACATAATACCAACCTCGGGATACACGGTCCCTATTCATCACAGCGCGTCGCATTGATTAACAACATAACATAACTTAGGGATACACTGTCCATTTTTTCACAAAATGTCACATTATTTAATAACAGAATACAAACTTTTACATCACAAAGCATTGCATTTTCTTACACAAAAATACAAACCTAGGGGTACACTGTCTCTTTTCATCACAGTGCGTCGCATTGATTAATCACATAACACAAACCTAGGGGTATACTGTCCCTTTTCATCACAGTGTGTCACATTGATTTATCACATAACACAAACCTAGGGGTATACTGTCCCTTTTCATCACAGTGCGTCGCATTTATTAACAACATAACACAAGGAGGAGTTTAAAACTAAATACAGTTTAAATTTCAACATTTTAACATTTTTAGGCATGTATAAATCAATAATGAAAGCTGTTAAAAAACTGAATTGTTGTATTGTGACTCCAGTCCAAAGACCTTTCATTCCTCCTTTGTATAGAAATATTTTAAGATACAAAAGAGGAGCAAAGAACATGTATACGATATTAAACCAGAATAAATACAAACCATCATCTATAGCACAATGGACATCCAAGCTAAACATACAATATTCAGGAAAAGAATGGCAAAAAGTTTTTTCATTACCTTTTAAATTAACAACTGATGTCAAGTTTCACTGGTTTCAATTCAGAATAAACCACCGAATCATTGGTACAAATGATCTTCTTTATAAAATGAAAATTAAAAACAACCCAATGTGTACTTTTTGCAAAAAAGAAACAGAAACCATTAGTCACTTATTTTGGAACTGTGTTTTTACTAGAAATATAATTCAATCAATTTTTTCAAATATACAAGAGATACAGGTTAACAAAGAAATCTTTATTCTAGGCCATATAGACACAAAAAACACACCATTAAACAAAATTATGACTTTTACTAAATTTTACATTTATCAATCAAAAATGAAGGAAATAAAACCCAGTTTTGTTGGAGCTAAAGAATACATAACATACCGTTATAATTTGTGTGAAAATGCAACTCCAATTGATTGGGATGGCATAATGCTGTGTGTCAAAAATGCTAGATGATTTTAAAGATTACCTTTTTTTAGCACCCCCCACCCCCCTATGACCTTTGCACTTCAAATATATTCACGCTGCATTATGCATTATTATCAGTTTCTTTTATCTTGTTCAAGAAAATGGCAAATTAGTTATATCGTGAGATTGAATATATCCTTTTCTTCTATTTTTTTTACAATATAATGTCACAATGATTTTGACTATGTAACTTTACAATAGCACATATCCTATACTATCTCTTTTTTCTTAACTTTAATTTCTTTTTTCCATTATCTCTTTGTCTTTTTCTCTGCCTTCTTTTCTTACTTCTTGTTTTCTTGTCACTTTATTTCTTATTTTCTTTGTTTACATGTTCTTTATTGATACTTTTGTATTAACCATTACACTGTAATTTAAAAAGAAAATAAAGCTTTAAAAAAAAAAAAAAAAAAAAAAAAAAAAAAAAAAAAAAAAAAAAAACATAACACAAACCTAGGGGAACACTGTCCATTTTTATCACAGTGCGTCGCATTGATTAACAACATAACACAAACCTAGGGTACGCTATCCCTTTTCATCACAGTGTCTCGCATTGATTAATCACATAACACAAACCTAGGGGTACACTGTCCCTTTTAATCACGGTGCCTCGCATTGATGAATAACATTATACAAACCAGGGGTACACTGTCCCTTTTCATCACAGTGCGGTGCATTGATTTAAAACATTATACAAACCTAGGGGTACACTGGCCCTTTTCATCTCAATTCGTCGCATTTATTAATGACAGAATACAAACCAAGGGATACACTGTCCCTTTTCGTCACAGTGCGTCGCATTGATTAACAACAGAATACAAACATAGGGGTACACTGTCCCTTTTCATCACAATGTGTCACATTTATTAACAACAGAATACAATCAAAGGGATACACTGTCCCTTTTCATCACAGTGCGTCGCATTGATTAACAACATAAAACAAACCTAGGGTTACACTGTCCCTATTCATCACAGTGCGTCGCATTGATTAACAACATAAGACAAACCTAGGGTTACACTGTCCCTATTCATCACAGCGCGTCGCATTGATTAACAACATAAGACAAACCTAGGGTTACACTGTCCCTATTCATCACAGTGCGTCGCATTGATTAACAACATAAGACAAACCTAGGGTTACACTGTCCCTATTCATCACAGTGCGTCGCATTGATTAACAACATAAGACAAACCTAGGGTTACACTGTCCCTTTTCATCACAGTGCGTCGCATTGATTAACAACATAAGACAAACCTAGGGGAACACTGTCCCTTTTCATCACAGTGCGTCGCATTGATTAACAATAGAATACAAACCTAGGGTTACACTGTCCCTTTTCATCACAGTGCGTCGCTTTGATTTACAATATTATACAAACCGTGGAATACACTGTCCCTTTTCATCACAGTGCGTCACATTGATAAACAACATTATACAAACCTAGGGGAACATTGTTCCATTTTCATCACAGTGCGTCACATTAATTAATAACAGAATATAAACATAGGGGTACACTGTCCCTTTTTATCATAAAGCGTTGCATTTATTTACTCAAGAATACAAACCTAGGGGTACACTGTCCATTTTCATCACAGTGCGTCGCATTGATTAATCACATAACACAAACCTATGGGTACACTGTCCCTTTTCATCACAGTGTGTCACATTGATTAATCACATAACACAAACCTATGGGTACACTGTCCCTTTTCATCACAATGCTGTGTATTGATTAACAACATCATACAAAGATAGGGGTACACTGTCCCTTTTCATCGCAATGCGTCGCATTAACTCACAACATAATACAAACATAGGGCTATACTGTCCCTTTTCATCACAGTGCGTCGCATTGATAAACAACATAAATCAAGCATAGGGGTACACTGTCCCTTTTCATCACGATGCGTCGCATTTATTAACCACAGAATACAAACCTAAGGATACAGTGTCCCTTTTCATAACAGTGCGTCAAATTGATTAACAACAGAATACAAACCTTGGGGAACACTGTTCCTTTTCATCACAGTGCATTGTATTGATTAACAACATAATACAAACCTAGGGGTACACTGTCCCTATTCATCACAGTGCGTCGCATTGATTAATAACATAATACAAACTTAGGGGTACACTGTCCCTTTTCATCACAGTGCGGCACATTGATTAACAACATAAATCAAACATTTGGGTACACTGTCCCTTTTCATCACAGTGCGTCGCATTGATTAACAACAGAATAAAAACCTAGGGGTCCACTGTGCTTTTCATTACAGTGCGTCACATTGATTAAACACATAACACAAACCTAGGGGTACACTGTCCCTTTTTATCACAATGCGTTGCACTGATTATCAACAGAATACAAACTTAGGGGTACACTGTCCCTTTTCATCACAGTGCGGCACATTGATTGACAACATAAATCAAACATAGGGGTGCACTATCCCTTTTCATCACAGTGCGTCACATTGATTAACAACATTATACAACACTAGGGGTACACTGTCTACTTTCATCACAGTGCGTCGCATTGATTAAACACAGAACACGAACCTAGGGGTATACTGTCCCTTTTCGTCACAGTGCGTTGCATTGATTAATCATATAAAACAAACCTAGGGGTACACTGTCCCTTTTCATCACAATGCGTCGCATTGATTAATAACAGAATACAAACATAGGGGAACATTGTTCCTTTTCATCACAGTGCGTCGCATTAATTTACAACATTATACAAACCTTGGGGTACACTGTCCCTTTTCATCACAGTGCGTCACATTGATAAACAACATTATACAAAGCTAGGGGAACATTGTCCCTTTTCATCACAATGCGTCGCATTGATTAACAACAGAACACAAACATAGGGGTACACTGTTCCTTTTCATCATAGTGCGTCACATTGATTAACAACATTATAAACACCTAGGGGTACACTGTCCATTTTCATGACAGTGTGCGAATTGATTAATATGGAATACAAACCTATGGATACAATGTCCTTTTTCATCTCAATGCGTCGCATTGATTAATAACATAATACAAACCTAGGGGTTCACTGTCCCTTTTCATCACAGTGCGGCGTATTGATTAACAACATTATACAAACGTAGGGATACACTGTCCCTTTTCATCAAAGTGCGTCACATTGATTAACAACATAATACATGTACAAACCTTGGGGCACAGTGTCCATTTTCATTACAGTCCGTCGCATTGGACTATGACAGCATTTGAATCTACGCGGACCTAACGCTTTGTTAACACTATCTTGTCACTACGGCTTAATCTTTACGAAATACGAATCTACAGTTATGTACACCTAGTTTGTTTAAATGAATCGCAAATACGTCGTATTCATCTGAAATAGAATATCAATTGACGGGGAGCTTACAGTTTAAACGCCTATCACCATTTTTTGCCAAAGTGATCTTAAAACAAGTATACAAGGAAACTGAGCCCTTGATCTACAATACGATGTTTTGATCTTTAACATAATAGGAGTAGATGGAACACTTAAGATAGAAAACCCATAATACGCCATTTTAAAATTCATTATGTCATCAGATTTCTAAAGTAAGATCAGATTCGTGACAACTTTCCAACCCAATTCATAACCGTCAAAAAGAGATGAAAAACATTAAATTTTGTATTGCCGTATAGACGTAAACCGGTAATCCACTTTATCGTCTTATGTTTGATCTATGTTTACAGAGTACGAATGCACTAGATTTTACGGGACGGGTCCGAGGAAGGGAGCACCTGTCCAGTTTCAGTGTGAGGGTGGTGGTCAGACCAGGAGGGAGGCTTGCACGTGTTTACAAAGTACGCCATGTTATATGATTACCCAGTACTCAACTATCTTTACTTCAGGGTACCGTTTTACTAAACAGTTTACGCTTAAGATGTGCGTAAGTCTAAAACAACAAGTCATTTTATTTCAATATTTGGCAAAGCAATATTGCAAAGTAACACATCAGTGGAATCGTCTCTTCGAGACGCTTCCAATGACGTGTCACATTGCAATATTGTACTTTTATTTAAGATACCATCCATGTGTATCAGTTTTGACTTACGCATATATGTTTCTTAAGTTGTTTAGTAAAACGGTACCCAGTTCTTCGCATCTGATGTGAAAGTCTTTAGAAACCACTGCCACATAAGTGTTTTTGCAATAAATGAGAAAGCTTTTCTGTGGTCACAATGGTTTTAAACCGGTAACAAATGAAAATGTGTTTTACTGTTATCTCCTGTCGTCCCTTTCCTTTTGTACCGAAGCGAGCAAATGAACCTCTCAAAGACCCAAACACATCCGATCAGTGAAAAACACTGTCGTTCACTGAGCGGTTGTGTTGTATATAAATGTGCCAGCATGTTCTCTTAAACAATGCATTAGGTTCCTAACTTGCAGCAGTGATTGTTTTGATATGCCCCGCTATACAAGAGACAAAGGTAAATTAAACTCATTCGGAAAAACATTGATAGAATTGTGCTGTACTCACAATACATATATTGTTAATGGGCATTCTAGTAATGATGCAGAGGGCCAGTATACATGTGTGGCGAATGACGGTTGTAGCGTTGTGGATTATCATATCATTTCATCAGAGTTATTTCCCTTTTTAGAACGTTTTAGTATTGAAGACTATGATAGCTCTGACCATTTTCCCTTGCATTCTGTTTTGAGACTTGGTAGAGAATTGCAATTATTTTGCGACAGTTCTGCTTCTAACAATGTGACTTTAGAAATTTACGACCGCTATAAGTGGTGTGAACATCTTAAAGATTCATTTTTATAAAATTATACTGATAATTTGCAAACTTTTATTAGTGACAATATGCATATGGATATTACTGATGTAAACAATTTGTCTCATCTGTTTTAGATTTATATAAGCAATCTGCTGTTGACATGAAGATAAATTATTGTAATAACGAACACGACGATAAAATAGTACACCAACCTCATTGGTGGGATTCATACTGTAATATTTTAAAGCGTAAGAAGTTTACTTTGCTGCGTTTATATCGTAAAACAAACTCTAAAAAGGATTTGGTAAATTATAAACTAGCAAAAAATGAAAAAAGTTACACTGCGAAAATAGGCGGATACTTACACAGGCTAGCAATAATCCCAAATCCTTTTGGTCCAAATTGAAATCCTCAAAAAGAAATGATAATATTGTACCAAAATCATATGCAATACCTGGAAATGAATAGATGTTACATTTTGAATCATTATTTTTTTCTAGAAATAATAATCCAGGTTTGGTAATACCGGAAAGACCCTTTACATATCAATCCAGATATAGATTCATTATTGAACACAGATTTCACTTTGGAGGAAGTCAATAATGGTATTCAAAATTTGAAGCCGGGTAAAGCTCATGGTAAAGATGGCTTATCGGCTGAATTTTACAAATCCACAATGAGTTCGATTGGTCCAATCCTATTTAAGGTGTTGAATAAGATTTTTTCATCAGGGACTTTTCCAAGTACATGGTCTGAATCAATAATTATTCCAATATTTAAGTCAGGGTCTAAAAGTGACCCAGGAAATTACAGAGGTATTTCTTTACGTAATGTTATGTAAAAAATTTTCTCATATATAATTAACCAACGTCTTACAAAATATACGGAAGACTTTAATTTGCTCGATGAGTCACAATCTGGATTTAGAAAAGGGTATTCGGCAATCGATAACGTATTCTGTCTTCAAAGTATGATTCAAAAATATATTTCCAAACCTGGTGGTAGGATTTATGTGCTGTATATTGATTTTAAAAAAGCTTTCGACTCACTTGATCATCATAAAGTATTTTCTTGTCCAAACGAAGTCGGAGTTCAAGGGAAACTTTTTCGCATTCTAGTAGCGATGTATAGTAATATTAAGGCATGTATTAAAGTAGATTCAATGTTAACACCACCAATTACGTGTAACATTGGTTTAACGCAAGGTGATTTGTGTTCAACGATAATTTTTAACATTTTCATTAACCAGTTATGCGTACAGCTCAAAGTGAAGTGCACAGGAGGTATATTCATAACCCCAGAAAGTCCCAAAATTGTTTGTTTAATGTTTGCCGATGATGTGGCTAACTGTGCAGATAGTGCTATAAATTTACAACGTCAATTAAATGTAGTAAATACTTTTTGCAGAGAATCAAATATGGTAGTAAACCTTAAAAAGTCGGAAATAACAGTATTCAGGAATGGAGGTCCTCTTGGGAAATACGAAAATTGGCAGTATAGAGGTGAAAATATAAATGTCACATCTGTCTACAAATATATGGGTTTATTGCTTACACCAAAACTCTCATGGTATTACTGCAAAACTTAAACTTGCAGCACAAGCACGTAAATACATTTATCAAATTAAACAGTTCAAAGTCCCATTTGGCAAATTTTCGTTCGATGAGTATTCCAACATTTTTTATGCGATGGTAACACCAATTTTAACTTATGGAGCTGAAATCTGGGGATATGAATTTTCAGGAAATATTGAACAAATCCATTACAAATATTGTAAAGACTTTTTAACACATATACAAATAATACAATGGCTATTGAGGAATGTGGGAGATTACCCTTGGCAATTAGTTATAACATTAAGTTTATCAAATACTGGATTAGACTTCTTGAAATGAGCTCAAACAGACAACCTAAACAGTGTTATTCAATGCTTAAAGCATACGATGACATAGGACGAATTAACTGGGTCTCGAAAGTAAGAGAGTTTTTATTTACAAATGGTTTTGGTTATGCCTGGATCTCGCAAGAAATTGGAAATACATCTTCTTTTTTAAAGCAAATAAAGCAACGATTAAAAGATTGTTACAGCCAGACATGGCACAACGATATTGAAAATGCGTCCAGATCTAGTTTTTATTGTAATTTTAAATCTTTACTTAACACTGAGAGATATATCAAACTTGATCTTCCATTTTATTATAAACGAGCTCTAGCAAGGTTTAGATGCTCGAACCACAAGCTTAATATTGAAGTAGGACGACATTTTAACACTCAGAAGGAAGGTAGAGTATGTCTATACTGCATTCTTAACAAAGATAATAAAGCGATCGAGGACGAATTTCATGCATTCTTCATTTGTGAAAAATATAGTGAAATCAGAAAAATCTATCTCAATTCATGGTATACATCTTATCCTCCCAGGCAAAATCTATACACCATTCTACAAAATGATAACAAATTCATTATACAAAAGCTTTCAATATATATTACTCATCTTTTAGATGCAGTATGATATGCACATCAAATTTACTTTTATGTTATTATTGACTTTGTATGATTGTATTGTGGGCCGGTGGCCTATTTACTTCACATAAACTTTTGTATTCATTTATTTATAAACGTCCAACGAACGTTACATAACTCCCACTTCCGAGAAGACTCGTCCCGAGTCTTGGCACTTGGGAAACACGTGGGGAAGGCAACTCCGATAGAAGGAGAAGTATTTATCCCACCGCTGCCACCAATATAACAAACCGAGCAAATAAACCTCTCAAAGAGACAAACACATCTGATCAGTAAAAAACACTGTCTTTCACTGAGCGGTTGTGCTGTCCATATATACCAGCATGTTCTCTCAAACAATGCATTGGGTCCCTATTTTGCATACACGTTCAACGAACGTTACACTTTGAATATGACTAGTCCAAATTTAAAGAATCACCAAATGTCAAATACAGATTAACGGCAATAACACTTCGATTGTGGCATTTGGATAAGCCATCATGCTTAACACATTGATATCTGGCTTACGTTGGATAATCGAACATTGGTGTCATTTTCCTTAAGATATGTATCTAGTTTAACATTGGTTACACATATTAACTTAGAAATATGGCGTTTAAGGCACGAGCTATTCCAATTTGGAAACATTAGATACGCTTAATTTCCGTAATAGGTGCAAAAATAAGATTTTAGCAATTTCAAAATTCTGAACGAGTCATTGCGTTAATGTGAAAACAGAAATAGTTCGGATCGAGCAATTCGTCTTTCGTCTCAAGGATAACTTGTAGTTGTTTCACAGTGATGTTTTAAAGATCTTGGCATTGCTGACGTAAGATGCGTGCATATATGTATAAAGTATTACAACGTAATTAGGAGTTTGAGTTCATATTTTTAAGATGTCTGTCCCCATCCCGATGAAGGTGCAGTCATAGTACAAATGGCGAAGGATAAGAAGAAGCCAGCTGTAGATTTATTCGAACTCACCTGTGACAACAAAAGAGCAAACTTCGGTAAGCAGATGTATAATGTACGCCACATGTGTGGTTGATTACAGATTCATGACGCCTGAAGATACAAATTAAATAAAATACCAACGAATGGAATTCATTGGTTCAAAACATGGCAATATGGGATATGTAGAAATCATTACGACTAGAAATTTAAAAGCTTAAAAGAATGTAAAAGAAAAAGGTAATACGGGGTTCTATTCAGAGAATGTTAAGATATTACCAGACAATTATTGAGAATTGGTTAATAATGACTAAGAAACAAACAAACAAAAAATATCTATTTAATGAACTGCAAACAAAATCTTAGTTGAACCAATATCCAACTCATTCTATTCATAAAAACTACATTTTTTATCATGGTATTCATCGAAAAAGGGAGAATGTTCAAACGATGAGCTTGTGTTGTCAGCCATAAGGACTCGCCAAGACGCTGGTTTAACTTGATTCACGCCCTTTTCAGTTACATTGATCTGATAATTGTACATGTCTGTGCTCTTGAAATATGCTGACCATACACTTATACAACATGGTGGTATGGTCAAGCTATAGATGTGCTAGCCTTAACCTCTGTTTGACACAATGTATCAATTAAATTTATTCTATGGGGAAAGAATGGGCAATTTCCAGATCAATGTAATTATTGAATATCATCAAAACAAAGACATAATTGAACAAAACCGAATGGCATTTCCCCAAAGCAAGCCGTTTGTACGCTAAGCATGCATTTCCATCTAGAGACGTTTACATAATCATTTCTAACCACTCAAGCTCTTTCGAACAGAAATGAAATTGTTCTTAACTACAGCTGCCATTGTGAAAGTAAACTCCATGGGTATCGACAGCGACAAGGGAAGACGGACTGTCGAAGCACAAGTGACGAGAAGTCTTCACAAGGGTATGTCTTACAAGGGGACCTTTATCAATGAGTGTTCACACAATAGGTTTCACAGGGTCGATTCAGATTGTTCGGTCATGTGGATCGTCAACTAGTTCTACAGTAGCACATATCTTTTCTTCTACTAACACAAAATCAAGAAATGATACATAGATAGAAATGGTAATATTATCAACTGGTCATCTCAAGTTCGAGGTATTTTACAAAATGTAGTATTTTACGACGTTTGTTTGTATCAAGCTTCTGTTACTAAAAACATCTTTGTGTCTTTATTACGAGAGCGTTTAAGGGATGAATACATAAGTTGACATGAGAATATAAAGAAATGTTCGTCTCTGATGAAGTTAAGGTAAAACCTGTGTAATGAAGAAAAGTCAGAATGAAAAAAATAAAGATTAAACAAAGCAGATGCCATTTTAAAATCAAGTTTCATATTATAAGAAACATTCCTTGGTTAGAATTTGTATTTGCCCTTTCATTTATGAAATTTTAGTTTTAATGTGAAAATTAAAATTTAAAGGGAGGTAATTAATATGAAATAAATATCAAAATCGTTGCTATTAATTTTGTAAATATAAATTCACAATCAGACAAATTTTGAAAATTGGCTCGGTGAATGTCTTCGAAGCGATGCATATTTCATGAATTACATTTAAACTTATTCTTTTATCAAAGCAATAACCAGTAGATATATGCTTTACTTTTTCAATCATATATTGTTGGGGTTTTTTTGTTTTGTTTTTTTTCATTTTTATTTTAAGTGATGACGTCTCCCTCTGGAAAGTTGTAATTGCTGCTGTTGTTGTTGTTTTTCTTTTTACAGGGAGGGATGATCTGTTCTCTGGAAGGAAGGTTAGAATAGAAATGGCAATTTTCTGTCAAATCAACATCACAGCCAACCAAGAGTATTATCTCATTTCGAAGGATGGGATAGGAACTGATTCGTATGTAGTACATGAATTAAATAATATATATGCTTCTTATTCGAGCAAACCGCGTTAAGCTAAGCCTTAAATTATGCATATTGAAGCAGAAGTTCGTCAACCGAACTGTGTTTAGATTAACCCAAAATCATGCATATTGCAGCAGAAGATCTTCAAGCAAACCGTGTTTGAATTAACCTTAAATCATACATTATGTTGAAGCAGACGATCTTTAAGCACACCGTGTTTAGCTTTAATCACAAAACCATGTATAGCTTTAATCACAAAACCATGTATCACATTGTAGCAGAAGATCTTTGAGCGCACCGTGTTTAGGTTATAAAATCATGTACCATATTGTAGCAGAAGACCTTCAAGAAAATATCATTTAGCTTGACATAAAGTCATGCATCATATTGTAGCAGAATATATTTATCTTCTCTTTGAATGAGACGCAGGTTGCTTAGCATTAAGACAGACATGGCAATCTTATTTATACGTTTTTCCTTACCTTGAACAGGCATAATTTTGGTAAGCATTGACACCTTGGTGATTGGACGAGTCTCAAAACACAGAAGCAGGCATGTTCATATGTTCAAGCTTTCTTGTTGCCAATGATAATTTTAATAAATCTTACCAAACTCAACAAATAGCAGTAACGTTTTAAACTTTATTCATTTTGAGTCATTGAAGTGAAATTCTCCTCGTTACTAAATCTAAACGGTTCAATTTGTCTTTTACTAGGATCAAGTACCAACTATCTGGAAAATCTGTTTTGGTGGAGTACCAAAGCAAGTTGCAAGCATTATCGAGAGAAAAGAAGCTCCTGCAGCGCATAATGACCGAATACGAACGCCTCATCAAAAAGGGCTGCAATCACTAAAGTGGAAGCTTTTGAACGACATAAAGATGTATTATACTGACCATTGACACTCTCTTTGTTTATCTGCATGTTTGTATTGGTTCAAGAAGTGTTTCATTTCTTCTGACTAATACAAAGTACACTGATTGTATTACTCAATGAACTTTGGTGTATGCAATAAACTTATGGACCATGTTTAAATACTTCATAAATTGACTATATTTTCTTGTTTGTTGTATCCTCTTAACCAAATAATGTGACCAAGATAAGAAAAATATGCAGCAAAATTAGGGTCTCAAGCCAGGACTTGGTAAACTGCATGGGTGCTCTGACAACTGAGCTTTTCGACTTTCTTAAACGCTCACATGTAGCTCTACTGTTGGAGTATTTTGAGTTCAAAGAACGTTTTCTAAAGATATCGCTGCTGATTGCAGATACATGCAGGCAGGCCCAAGTCGAACCGGGTATTTCCATATGCCGTGCAAATACGATACCGGTCGAACTATCAGGCCTTTAGAGATCGGACCTGTAAAAGACGTTTGATTTTATCTTGTGAATTTAAACCGAAACCACGTAACAGCTTCATTAAAGTTAATTTAATCTCAAGTGACGCACGAATAACTATATAATGTTGTATCTCAACATCTATTCTACCACACCTTATTTTGATGCATGTGTTGAAATCGTCCTTTTGACAACTGTGACTAGTAAACATGCTGGAAATGTGCAATTTCACCTTTTGTCACAATCGTTTCTTTTAAAAATGACACGATGAAAGGAATTGTTCAGTCATTATCTTTGCTGTCTACAATTACCTGGAATTTGGACAATACACAAATTCCAATACGGGAAGTTTGTTGATGTATTCATACGTCCACTAGGTGTATCTATACGTCCACTTGGCGTATTTATAATTTTTTTAAATTGAAAGCATAAATTAATGATGTGATTAAGTCCTTTTATAATCCTACTGGTAATAATTCATTCAATTTTTTAGGATGCACATAGGCTACAAATCTCTTAAATAAGGAACGATAGTTTATCTAGACTTTCAAGGTCCAAGCTATCTATTCGACATCCTTCCTTTTCCGAGCACTTAGCGAAATAGATAAAATAAAAATAGTGCAGGCGTTATATTGTCATGATCTTGTTGTTTCTCTTTATGTTTCAACACATTCTCTCATTATTCATAACTTATATTACCCAGTTTTGCAGTTTTTCTGAGCGCTAGTATACTGTAAGTAGGCTATGTTCATAAATTTACAACAGTTATTTTATCCGAAATAAGGCGTCAACCTCAAACAAATTTCTTCACAAGATATGTTTGGTGGATTTTGTTTTATATAAGGTCTCGTTAAGTCTAAGGAAAAAGTCCTCAGAGAAAATCAAAGGGAACTTGGTTAAAATTGCTAGCAAACTTAGGGCACATTGTGCCGTTTTTGCCCGAATTACAGAATGTCAAATTGTGTTTTTCATTGTTGGTCAAATACTTTTTAAATATATTGTTGAATATTATGAATCATTAAACAACTGAATTATGCCAGTAGACAAAACCTCTTTCTAAATCTTGTTTTATCATAAATCATTGACGTCTGAGTACAAGAGGCTATGTATACAGAAAGCCCCTAAAAGCGCTGGCCTTTTGCACAGCTCTCTGTATCAAGTATGACATCAGTTTCACTATAATTTCACAAATACACATCAAAACCATTTTTAATGAACCAGAAAATGTATTTATCGCTGAATTCTTCGTAGTAAAATCGGGGTAGGTCTAAACAGGGTACACGACGTAACTGTACTGAATTCCTTGTACAACTTAATACATGGAGGATTTCGACAAAGGGATCCCATGGAAGGTGGTACCACAGTACAGAATCAAAGGATGTGAACGCCTGCCATGTGAACCATGTCATGAATCTATCGAACCTTTTGGGCCAGCGGGGATGCCGGGCAAGGTTACTTGTTCTCACCACTGATCGTTTCCTTGGTAATCGGCTGGGTGATGAGGAAGAGGAATTCAATGAGCCATTACAACAAATTCTGAGAGACCAAGAGTATTGATATAGATCTTGCATTAATGCATGTCATGATACACCCATATCACTTGACGGCTAGGATGTTGAATATGTTTTGTAATTCATCTATATATGAAGCGTCGTGACAATTGGTACAGAGGAAGGTAGAGAATCAAAGCTACACAGGCCTTATCAAACATATTTGTCCACCCAATTGAATAAAAAGCTGCGACTTTTCAACTCAAATGTCGATTAACCCAATAAATTCTTTCGCCTTGTCCGATAAACTAAAGCAATTAACGCCACAATATAAGAGTAAGAACAATATCCAAGATATGCGCTTTCAAAGATATCAGATTTGGGTATCTGACGTATTTTTTCAGTATGAGAAAACGGCTCAAAACTAGGTTAAACATTTATTGAGGTATAGGATGTAGTACTCTACTAAGAACAACCACACAATGAAGTGGCTGATACAAGAACTGTTATTTATTTGTTCAATTTACACATCATTTATTTTATTATGTGATAAATACCATTCTAGCCTATTTCAATAATTGGTCTGTAAATTGAACAAATGAACTGTAATTTATATCTAATATTTCTGCTAAAATGGCTAAAAAGACTTAGCCAAATTTGGCTTTGCAAAAATCCAAGTGGCTAAAGAAAATTTGGGTAGCTTAGCCAAAATGGCTCATAATATTTTGGTCCAATGAAGAGCCCAGGTATATATACTTGCATGTTGTTCATCATTGCCACTTATTATGGTTCCTGACGAATTATTATTATGGTTCATTATCTTCATAATTAAAGACCCATTTAACTCTTGGAGAGAACAATTTTGAGTAAGTCTAAACCTCAATAGCATGTCTGATTTGGAATACAGGTGTCCTGAAATAAAAAGACTTGGCTCAGCTAATATTCTTTTCCAATGTTTGATGAAGTGAATGTTACTTACTTACTTTTTTGTCTCTAAAAACTGGTCAATAATATTTATGCGGGAAAGATTTGCGGCTTGGAAACAATGTTTGCAGTTGTGAGGCAATACCACAGGATTATTCCCCTACATTCCTCTCCAAAATTTATTGGATAGTTGTTTTGGTGTAACAATGTTGTTGATCATCCTATGTTTGTTATTTTGCACAATGTGTGTCTATCTCTTTATTTTAGTTCCTGAGATTCTATTCTATGTTTGATGGCAAACACACATTCTCTCTCTCTCTCTCTCTCTCTCTCTCTCTCTCTCTCTCTCTCTCTCTCTCTCTCTCTCTCTCTCTCTCTCTCTCTCTCTCTCTCTCTCTCTCTCTCTCTCTCTCTCTCTCTCTCTCTCTCTCTCTCTCTCTCTCTCTCTCTCTCTCTCTCTCTCTCTCTCTCTCTCTCTCTCTCTCTCTCTCTCTCTCTCTCTCTCTCTCTCTCTCTCTCTCTCTCTCTCTCTCTCTCTCTCTCTCTCTCTCTCTCTCTCTCTCTCTCTCTCTCTCTCTCTCTCTCTCTCTCTCTCTCTCTCTCTCTCTCTCTCTCTCTCTCTCTCTCTCTCTCTCTCTCTCTCTCTCTCTCTCTCTCTCTCTCTCTCTCTCTCTCTCTCTCTCTCTCTCTCTCTCTCTCTCTCTCTCTCTCTCTCTCTCTCTCTCTCTCTCTCTCTCTCTCTCTCTCTCTCTCTCTCTCTCTCTCTCTCTCTCTCTCTCTCTCTCTCTCTCTCTCTCTCTCTCTCTCTCTCTCTCTCTCTCTCTCTCTCTCTCTCTCTCTCTCTCTCTCTCTCTCTCTCTCTCTCTCTCTCTCTCTCTCTCTCTCTCTCTCTCTCTCTCTCTCTCTCTCTCTCTCTCTCTCTCTCTCTCTCTCTCTCTCTCTCTCTCTCTCTCTCTCTCTCTCTCTCTCTCTCTCTCTCTCTCTCTCTCTCTCTCTCTCTCTCTCTCTCTCTCTCTCTCTCTCTCTCTCTCTCTCTCTCTCTCTCTCTCTCTCTCTCTCTCTCTCTCTCTCTCTCTCTCTCTCTCTCTCTCTCTCTCTCTCTCTCTCTCTCTCTCTCTCTCTCTCTCTCTCTCTCTCTCTCTCTCTCTCTCTCTCTCTCTCTCTCTCTCTCTCTCTCTCTCTCTCTCTCTCTCTCTCTCTCTCTTGGTGCAAGGCTTTCGTTTACCGACTTATAGTGTTCAAAGATATAAAGACTAATATAGATGAAACCGGAAAAAATGAACTCCTCTTTTCCCTTTATGTGTTCTTAACTTTGTGTATTTGTCAATTGAAGTTCATTCTGTGAATATGAAATTGAAACAATGTTTTCATCTGTTTGATTTGCTTTGATTTCATGTTATTTTTAACGCTTTGAAGATTACATCCTTTTTATTGGTACAACTATCCATGAAACTGTTCTCTCTGGTATTGCACAATAATCTAATGTATTTTGTAATTGATTTAATTTAATTTCACCATAATAAAAACATTAAATATTTCAAATAAAGTCTTGAGTTTGATTTAGAAAGATATATAGAAGTGTATTTTGGTAAGACTCTTAAAATACCTTTCCTGACTTGGTACCAATGACGAACAAGTAAGTCAACTTAAAAGTCAGAATAAGATGCCAAGGAAACGACTTAGTTTTAGTATGGTGGTATAACATACAATCCTTAAAAGCGTTTCATGATGAAATTTATTCAGAATGTGTCTGTATATTAAAGTATGTACAAAGTTATTCAATTAATTTCAAACCCGTTGCAATGCTTTTGAAGCTAAATACACATTTATTCATGTATCAACTTTTTTTTTTACAAGAGCTATTCTCCAGTAACTCTCATACAGTAGTGCAGTTGCTATACAGTTTTAAGTTTCCTCACATCTGTAAACAATCAGCTTTGAATAATCCCTGAACTAGGTCGGTGCTAGGCCTACAACCCCCTGTGATACAACTATAAATCACATTGCTTGGTGGACAAGCCCTAGTTATTGCTCTTCAAACCCCAATGTGTATTCACCCCATACCAGATGCATCGGCAAACCTTGGTGCTAGGGCCAAAATAGGGGTAGTATTTAATAAGGTTTCAGGTAAACAGTGTTTCATTTATGTTGGGAAGAAGCTGATAACGATTGAGAAAAACTTTAATTATGACTGCACAAAAGGGCTGGTCAAGCCGAGTAGAATCATCGCCATTCGGGAGAATAACTCTCGTCAAAATCGAAATGGTTTTACCGGAACTTAAACCACCGTGGAGAGGGACTTTGATTTATTTCAACGTTAGACAAACACCTGTATTATAACTTTTTGCATAGGCTTTTCAATGAGTGTCTGACATGAAATAGATACACTGGAGAAAAAGAAGGCCGAATGGTTTTACCGGAACTTGAACCTCCGTGGAGAGGGACTGTGTGATTTATTTCAACGTTAGACAAACACCTGCACCCTTCACCAAAACCGGCACTGAAACTGTGTCTATATTTATTTCAAGACAAAATGGATGTCTCAATTATTGTAACATTTGAAAATATACAAGTGTATTGAAGGAATAGGCACTGTATGCAGTCTAAAATTCATGTTTTAAACAGTTGTGTTTGTAGGGCATTGAGTCGGCAAACTAGCCTTGACACTCATACTGCGAGTCTATCAATCGGTATTTCTGGCTATAATCATACCTTTTGCATATATGTATGTACCTTTAACATTTATCGCGCTGGCCCACCTCTGATCGGAATTCCTCACATGTTGGAAACCCGTCACCTTTCTGACTCATCCATCCTGTTAACCGACCTATTTTCGAGCTATCAGACAGAGACAAATGTATTGGAATGAATCTTCCCTTTATTTCAATATGATCTCTAGCTTAGGCAGAATGCAACTTTACTTGAATGGAATACCATAGACCGAAAATAAACGAAATACTTATCTTAAAACACCATGTACATGGGTATAAAGCATGGAAGATAGCAATTGTTCGAGGACTGAAGGCCTGGTAGCTGGCGCGCTAGGGTTTAAATTTTCTTTAGAGACGTTTGTCGTAGTTTGCAGTTTGGGAAGATTTTTTTGTCCTTGATCCATTTTAAAACCCTACAAAAGAGTTGATACTCGATATATCTTATCATCTATCTAACTCAACATCTTAGCTAAGTTTAGCTCAATAAATTCAATTAAGAGTTCATTATGCTCGACGTCATATGACGGCGTCTTTGAGGAACAAAATGCACATAATTTCTTAAATCTGCGAATTCGTGGCACTTGTTTCGATATGTTAGTGTTGGTTTTTAAAACCTTAGCAACGATCTTTAAACCCAGCCCTATAAAAGATATAAGAAAAATAGTAATACAAATAAATTATGATTTTTATCGGTACCTATGTACCTATAACCCCATATTAAGAACCCAATTTAGTCTTAGTTACAGAGCTTTTCGAAACAACAAATCAATGCAGCTCGGTTATGGCCTATAATCTTGCCGAATAAGGCCAGGATCGTATAAGAGATTACATTGAAGTTTTAAGTCGAGATCTTGTCTTTAAGAGACCACTTTCTAATTTAGACTTTGGACTGGAACTTTGGGAATCTGACCCTTTCAAAATACCTCTGGAAAGGTTTCGATCCCGTTGGAGGAATGTTATTGCTAGTATTCAAAGCAAACTTTGTGAAAATATCAGTTTCAGTAAAAATATTATGTAACTTTAATTATGTTATTTTGGCACTTAAGATTTTCATCTGTTTTCAAACGGCAATAAAATCAAAATCAATACAAATTTAGCATTATATTTATCATTTGCTTATAGTCTATTTTCTAATCGAACGCATCAATATGCTCGAAACAGTCCGATCGAAAGAGTTTACACTTTGCCAACGGTTGGGAGTCGAACTTCCACATTCTGGTCTGTGGCGAAAGCATTTCGGAAAGTTTGCACGCAAGTGCAGAAAAAATCATAAAAAAGCCTTCAATTTACATATTTACATATTAGTCCGAAACTCATTAATTCTGATACATGTATATGAATTCGAAATAGCTTCTGTTGGTAAGTTCAACACCTCCAGGATGTAAAGCCGATGTTATATATCCGTACGTCTGTCCGTACGAGCATTGAAGAACGAGGGGAGTGTTCCGAGGCAAAGGTTTCGGTTTCCCCGGTACTCTTGCCTAGAAGTGGAAAAGCAGCCGCTCCAAGTTTTCCCCCAAATTATTCAAACTCACTGGGTATGTAGACCGAGACAGAAAATATCACGTTTTCCCGGGACTTTTGCCTAGAAATGGAAAAGCTGCCGTTCCAAGTATTCGCTCTATAATTCAATGCATAATCCAAATATGTTAATAATGGGCTGATCCCGACCAAACTCGCTAGGTACGTAAAGAGTAACGTCCCGAGATAGAAAATATCACGTTTTCCCGGGACTTTTGCCTAACAATGGAAAAGCAGCCGTTCCAAGTTTTCGATGTTTGAATCAATGCATAATCCAAATATGTTAATAATGGGCTGATCCCGTCCAAACTCGCTGGGTACGTAGCGGGTAACGTCCCGAGACAGAAAATATTACGTTTTCCCGGGACTTTTGCCTAGAAATGGAAAAGCAGCCGTTCCAAGTTTTCGCTCTATGATTCAATGCATAATCCAAATATGTTAATAATGGTCTGATCCCGACCAAACTCGCTGGGTACGTAGCGGGTAACGTCCCAAGACAGAAAATATCACGTTTTCCAGGGACTTTTGCCTAACAATGGAAAAGCAGCCGTTCCAAGTTTTCGTTCTATAATTCAATGCATAATCCAAATATGTTAATAATGGGCTGATCCCGACCAAACTCGCTGGGTACGTAGAAGGTAACGTCCCGAGACAGAAAATATCACGTTTTCCCGGGACTTTTGCCTAACAATGGAAAAGCAGCCGTTCCAAGTTGTCGCTCTATAATTCAATGCACAACAGAAATCAGTTATTAGTTTTCCTATCTTGAACGAACAAACTCGATGGGTAGGTAGAGAGGAGCATCCCGAGACAGAAACTATCACGTTTTCCCGGGACTTTCGCTTAGAAATGGAAAAGCAGCCATTCCAAGTTTTCGCTCTATAATCCAATGCAAAACAGAAATGGAATCATATTTTGATGATAAATATTTATGGTATAAGTGAAAGACCTATCCGCGCATGAACAAGATTCTATTATATAACTCCTGATGCTGAAACCACCACAAAATATTGTTATCATCAGCTAATACTCAAACATAAAAGTATAGCCTATTTTGCCTGTAGCATTGATTATTTCATTTCATAGCCATGGTGCATTTATTAAAGGATATCTCTCCCAACAGGGAATGAAGCAATTTTAAGGAATATATATATTTCTCAAACCCAAAGGATCTCACATTATAATGTTCTTATCCTCAATTGCATTGAGCAAATGCGCTCATTCAACCTATGAAAATCCTTCTGTCTAGATACATTCATCTACTTGGCAAATGCATCAATCATTCAGACAAATATTTTGTATGTATTGACAAAATAGACCAATAACTGACCCTAACAACAATCCTTGTTCAAGTACCTACCTGCAAGTTTCACTTGTTTTGATATTAGACTGTGTTTAGACTAATTTTGGGATCAAACACCTTGTGAAAATCAAGTTTTAGTACCCTTTAATTGTCACAAAACACTGTTTAGAATTTTACAACTTTGCCTTTGATTAATTGGTTCTGTATAATTTCACCGAGTGTATTTAAGGCAAAACTCCTCCATAGCTCTATATGGTTGTATATCAGGAATAAAGGTTATAAACCCATTAATACTATCATGGCATTCTGCAAAAGATAATGAATAAGTGTCAATTTGCTTCACTCTGTGAAATATATTGCTTCACTCTATGAAATATATTTGGTAAAAATATGCTTATCAAATAAAACTGAATAATTTGTAATCAAATTGTTTTCCATTGAATAAACCAATATTTATTCAACATACAGTCACAAGCAAAACACAGGTGCTGAATGTACTTACCTTCAATTTTGTTTCCTGTAAATATTTCTGAAATTATAAGTTAAAAAATGTGCACATCAAAAGGAAACTTTAAAGGCATTGAAGTAACACTTTAAAGTTTTTTTTATATTCCAAGGCAGTATCAAAAATAATTACTGACTGTTCTATAAAATGTTTTTATCATAAGAGAGTGCAAAATTTCAATGATGTTTGTTGGAGTGTAGATTACCCATTACCAGGTTTTTCTATTTAATACATATTTACAAAAACCAAATTATGTTAACAGATCCCAATCCAATAGTTCACTGTGTTTCCCTATATCATTGTTTGGAGGAAATTTGAATGACTTCTGAAAATATGCAGTTCACCTCATGGGTGTCTTTTTTAAGAATGTGATGAAGTTTAGAGTTACTTTCAAGAAACACTCATCACTTTCTTATTTAGACATTTTTATTTGCCATTTCCTCATCTTTAATTTTTCTCCTTTTCAAACCATGTGGGACCACCAGGCAATCTGTCCCTTTAGCACCAGCATTGTTGCAGCCTGGGGAGGGAATCGAACCCTCATACATGATTTTGAGCAAGGAATTTTGCAAGTATATAATACTGAATTTTGGCAATAAAAACATCTAAATGTAAAATGTCTTAAGATTTGAAGAGAAATTGCTGTTACAAAAGGTTTTCTAAACAATCAGCTGCAGTGTTTACACCAGCCCTGACTGTGTACTTTATTTCTATTCTAAAACGTAATAAAATTTATTTGGAAACCCCATTTCAGGGGAACTGATGTATAAAGGTTTATCATACAGCAACATTTGTGTTCAGCATCTATCATACTTTAAGAGATACCCCTGCATGTGACCTAAACAACATATATGAGTTAGTGTAAGGTTTAAAGATTTGTATTAAGAGCTGCTATATCAAAAACCCTTTTGATGCTATGACCACAATCACTGGCATCGCTATGTTAATGAACCCTGAGGCTATTATGTCTACAAAGCCCTGTATCGCTTTGTTTACAAACCTGCCTAAGTCTTGTAACAATTGTGGTGCTATTCCTACAAACCCTGTTGTCCCCAACCTTTAACCCATTACCAAACAATAACGACATTTGACCACTTTGTAACAGACGACTCTGGAAAACATTGTGGGAAAAGTAAGAATTGCACTTAACGAGCAATTTCTCCTTTTCCCACAATGTTTCTGCCCTTTCTGAAGATACTTTTTTAATTACATCACATTTTGAAATGTCGTCTGCAAACTCTTTCAAATTGGGACAGTCAAAAGTTTGGCGTTTGGTAAAGGGTTAAGGCTGCTACGTCCACAACCACTAGTCCTGCTACATTGTATAGTTATCCCTTGTTGCTTCTATTTCTTCAAACCCCACTGCTACGTTGTCTGTTCAAAAGCATTGGCTAACATACAACAAAGATTTTCTTTTTACCAACCCTATTCTGTGATGTTAACAAACCACCATTGTTGGAAGGTGTACCCTCTCCCCTGGAAGGGGTAAAACCCTATGTTGAAGTGTATCCCTTTGGTGAAAGGTAACCAATCCCCAATGGAAGCTGTACAACCCTCTGGTTGAAAGTAAACCTCTCTGGTGGAATGTGTAACCCTCTGGTGGAAGGTGTAGCCCTCTGGTTAAAGGTGTACCCCTCTAGTTGAAGGTGTAGCCCTCTGATAGAAAGTGTAACCCTATGATTGAAGGTGTAGCCCTCTGGTGGAAGGTGTAGCCCTCTGGTGGAAGGTGAACACCCCTAAGGTGGAAGGTGAACACCTTTGGTTAAAGGTGTACCCCTCTGGTTGAAGGTCCAGCCCTCTGGTTGAAGGTGTAACCCTCTGGTTGAAGGTGTAGCCCTCTGGTTGAAGGTGTGGCCCTCTGGTTGAAGATGTAGCCCTCTGGTTAAAGGTAAACACCACTCTGGTGGAAGGTGGTAGGTGTACAAGCCCTCAGTGGAAAGTAGGTGTTCAAGCCCCCAGTGGTAGGTAGGTGTTCCAGCCCCAGTGATCAATGTTCCAGCCCCCAGTGCGGTATGTGTTCAAAACAAGGTTGTAGGTGTTCAAGCCCAGGTGGAAGGTATTCAAGCCCCCAGGGGTAGGTGTTCAAGCCCCAGGTGGTATGTGTTCAATACTCAATGAAAGGAGTTCAAGCCCCGATGGAAGGTGTGCAAGCCCTGTTGGAAGGTTTTCAAGCCTGGGTGATCAGTGATCAAGACCCTGGTGGTCTGGTTCAAGCCAAGGCTGTAGGTGTTCAAGCCCAGGTGTTCAAGCCCCTAGTGGAAAGTTTTGAAGGCCCGATGGAAAGTGTTCAAGCCCCTGGTGTTCAAGCCCCAAGTGGTATGTGTTCAAGCCCCCATGGAAGGTGTTCAAGCCCTGATGGAATGTGTTCAAGCCCAGGTGATCGTTGTTTAAGCCTCCAGTGGTATGTGTCCAAGACCCAATGGAAGCTGTTCAAGCCCCGATTGAAGGTGTTAAAGCCCCAATGGAAGGTGTTCAAGCCCCCAGGGGTAGGTGTTAGAGCCCCCGGTGGTAGGTGTTTAAGCCCTTGGTGGTATGTATTCAAGCCCCAATGGAAGATGTCCCCAGTAAAAGGTGTATGAGCCTGGATGGAAAGTGTTCAAGCCCCCGATGGTATGTGGTCAAGCCCCCAGTGGAAGGTGTTCAAGCCCAAATGAAAGGTGTTCAAGCCCCGACGAAAGATTTTCAAGCTCCAGTGATCGGTGTTCAAGCCCCTGGTGGTATGTGTTCAAGCCAAAGTGGTAGGTGTTCAAGCCCCTAATGGAAGGTGTTCAAGGCCTGGTGGAAAGTGTTTAAGTCCCCGATGTTAGGTGTTCAAGCCCCCAGTGGTATGTGTTCAAGCCCCAAATGGTATGTGTTCAAGGCCTTATGGAAATTGTTTAAGCTCCAGTGATTGGTGTTCAAGCCCCTGGTGGTATGTGCTCAAGCCCCTGGTGGTATGTGTTCAAGCCAAGGTGGTAGGTGTTCAAGCCCCTAATGGAAGGTGTTCAAGGCCTGATGGAAAGTGTTTAAGTCCCCGATGGTAGGTGTTCAAGCCCCCAGTGGTATGTGTTCAAGCCCCAAATGGTATGTTTTCAAGGCCTTTATGGAAATTGTATAAGCCCTGATGGAAGGTTTTCAAGCCTGGGGGATCGGTGTTCAAGCCCCCAGTGGTAAGTGTCCAAGGACCATAGGGTGTTCAAGCCCTCGATGAAAGGTGTTCAAGCACCGATGGAAGATATTAATGGCCTGATGGAAAGTGTTCAAGCCCTCTGTGGTATGTGTTCAAGCCCAAAGTGGTATATGTTCAAGCCGCGCTGGAAATTACATAAGCTCTGATGGTAGGTGTTCAAGCCCGAGGGATCTGTGTCCAAGCCCTCAGTGGTATGTGTCCAAGCACCCTAGGGTGTTCAAGCCCCTGGTGAAAGGTGTCCAAGCCCTGATTGTAGGTGTTCAAGCCCCATGTGGTATGTGTTCAAGCTCTGATGGAAGGTGTTCAAGCCCATGATGATATGTGTTAAAACCCAAGTGGAAGGTGTTCAAGCCCCTGGTGGTATGTGATCAAGCTGCAAGTGGTATGTGTTTAAGCTGCGATGGAAATTGTATAAGCTCTGCTGGAAGGTGTTCAAGCCCAGGGGATCGGTGTTCAAGCCCCCAGTGGTATGTGTGCAAGCACCATAGGGTATTCAAGCCCCTGGTGAAAGGTGTCCAAGCCCTGATGGTAGGTGTTCAAGCCCCATGTGGTATATGTTCAAGCCCCCATGGAAGGTGTTCAAGCCCTGATGGTTTGTGTTAAAACCCAAGTGGAAGGTGTTCAAGCCCCCGGTGGTATGTATTCAAGCCCAGATGATGTGGTTCAAGCCCCCAGTGGAAGGTGTTTAAGCCCTGATGGAAGGTGTTCAAGCCCCAAGTGGTGTGTGTTCAAGCCCAGGTGGTAGGTGTTTTAGCCCCCAGTGGATTGTGTCCAAGCCCCTAGTGGTATGTGTTAAAGCCCTGATGGTATGTGTTCAAGCCCCCATTGGTATGTGTTCAAGCCCTGATAGTATGTGTTCAAGCCCTAATGGAAGGTGTTCAAGCCCCAATGGAATGTGTTCAAACCCAGGAGGTAGGTGGTAAGCCCCAAGTGGTATGTGTCCAAGCCTCCAGTGGTATGTGCTTAAGCCCTGATGGTATGTGGTCAAGCCCCCGCTGGTATGTGTTCAAGCCCCGGTTATAGGTGTTCAAGTCCTGGTGGTATGTGTTCGATCCCCTGTGGTATGTGTTCTAGCCCCGGTGGTAGGTATTTAAGTCCCCAGTGGTATGTGTTCAAGCCCCCTGGGGGCAGATTTATAAAATGAAAACCTGTTATTTCTTTGAACTCCAAGATTTTGATAAATCCATGATTTTGAAAATGAAAACCTGTTATTTCTTTCAACTCCAAGATTGACATATATCCTGTGCTATTTCTTTGAACTCCATGATATAAATATTTCTTGTGCTATTCCTTTGAACTCCAAGATTAAAATATATTCTGCTCTTTGCATATAAACTCCAAGATTTAAATATATCCTGCTCTATGCATATGAACTGCAAGTTTTAAATACATCCTGCTCTATGAATATGAACTGCATGATTTAAAGATATCCAGATTTATTCCATTTAACACAATGATATAAATATATTGTGCATTCTTTATATGCTCCAAGAGTATAAAACCAACACAACAATGATAGCCATAATTAATTCTGTCATGTCTGTATTTAAATAACTTGCAATATGCCCATCAACCTCATGACTGGAAAGCCAACATAGTAAGGATATATATCTTGATCTGCACCTTCACATCTCAAACCTTACTCAGTTACATAAGATATCTTTATTTCATGAAGGAGGATCCTAGATGGCATTTATCTCTATCTCTATCTCTCTCATGGAACTGTTCTCGCTCCATTGGAGCATTATGACAGGTTAGGTGGTCGCAAAATTGCATCAATCAAGCGCAAGATTTAAAAGAAAATAAAGGGAAGGAATTTAACTTCCCAGTTTTATACAGATTAAAAACTTGAGAGATATGCGGTTAAAAACTATTTACAAGAAGTGGTCTGCTACTATTACTTTTAGTAGCAGATGCTGTTTTTTATATTTTAGATTTAAAGTCGAGCACTGTTTCAGCAGAAACAGCACTGACAGGCAGACGGTTCCAAAGTTGTATTGTCCGTGGAAAGAAGGAATTTTTCAGTGTTTCTGAATATGCATTATGTCTGTGATACTGTTGAGGGTGATTGGTAGAAGAACGTGTTGATCTGGGATGTGATAACTTATGTAGATAGTTGTCCTTGTCAATTATCACCAGACCCACATGTATCTTAAAGAAAAAGATGAGGCTAGAACGCTAACGTTCTGCTAATGTTGGCCAAGAAAGATCTTGGAGCATTTCACCAACATTGCTCTGGTTCCTCCACCTCCTACCACACCATCTAGCTGCTATCCGCTGGACCCGTTCTACTTTATATATGGCTGATGCAGTATGTGGGTCCCATATGATTGACGCAAACTCTAGTTGTGGCCTTACCAAAGTTTTGTAGGCGATGACCCTTGTTTGTTTTGGAGCAAAAGCTAAGTTGCGTCTAAGAAAACCGAGGATTTTTGTAGCTTTGGATGCTATATTGTTTACATGGGAACTCCAGGATAGCTTTTCTGTGAATGTCAGGCCCAGGTACTTTGCAGAGGACACAGTTTCCAGAATATGATTATTCAGTGTATAATCATGCAAGATTCTTCTAGATGGGAGGTTACTGGAGACCCTAAGGGAATGACACTTTGAGGCGTTGAATTTCATGAGCCATGTTTCCTCCCATCTAGCAAGAGTATCAATATCGTGTTGGAGATCAATGCAGTCAGCCTGCGAGTTGATACTTCTATACAAAACGCAGTCATCCGCAAAAAGACGGACGGCTGAGGATATGTCGTCTGGTAAATCATTTATATAAAGTAAAAACAAGACAGGTCCAAGAACTGAGCCCTAGTGAACTCCAGAGTCGGAGGATATTCCACCAAGTACCACTTTCTGGGTTCTGTTTGAAAGAAAAGAGCGGATCCAAGAGTTGTTAAGACCTCTGACGCCGTAATAATCAAGTTTATACAGAAGTCTATTGTGAGGGACTTTGTCAAACGCTTTGGCAAAGTCCATCCCAATGACATCTGTCTGTCCAAGTTTACCGCTATGAGCCCTCTCTGAATTGGTGGCTAGGTCATGGGAAAATTGCACTAGCTGGGATTCACATGACCTGTGACTTCTGAAGCCATGCTGAGAGTCCACAAGCATTATGTTAGCCTCAATATGTCTCATCATTTTACTGACCAGTATATGTTCAAGGGACTTGCAGCAAAGGCAGGTTAGAGAGACAGGCCGGTAGTTGGCTGGGTTGTACTTTTCGTCACTTTTTTATATTGGTACAACATTGGCTCGCCGCCAGTCATCAGGAACTGTACCCTCAAGAAGTGATTTATTAAAAATGATAGACAATATTGGGCTAACTTCCCTACGGCACTCGTGTAGTATCCTCGCACCTATATTGTCAGGGCCTGAGGCTTTGTGTGGATTAAGTTTACTTAATAGCTTTTCGATTCCATTAGCATCAACCTCAATGTTATCCATACTTGGGTATGGGCTTGTGCCTTTATTGGGTAGGGTTGCGGCTGCCTCTGCAGTAAATACTGAATGGAATTGATTATTAAGGATGTTGGCCTTAGTTTTAGTGTCAGATTTCAGGATTCCTTGTTCTCTTAATGAGGCAATGTTGGAAGAGTCGTTCTTCTGGCTTTTAATAAAGGACCAGAACCGCTTGTTTGTTGTGCGTAATTGAGTCTGTTCGTACTCTGTGCCCTGGACATCAAAAGTACTTGAGACATAGTGCCAGTAAGCATCCCTGATTGATTTCTGGACAAAGTTTCTAAAGCACCTATATTTGGTTTTCAATTGGGGATCATTTGAGTATCGTGCTCGATGGTAAAGTTTCTGCCGTTTGTGGATTAGTCTCCTGATGTCTGTTGTAATCCAGGGACAACTATATTTTGGTTTGGACATTTTAGACAGGATATATTTGTCTATAGCTTTTATGAGGTTGGTTTTAAAAGTTGTCCATAGTTCATCAACTGGTCTGTCGGAATGAGGAAGGAACATGTCACCCATTTCACTGATGGACTCTCGAAGACCATCCATATCAGCCCTTTTATAGAGTAGTATCTTGCGGGGTGATTGTTTGGTTCGTTTGGCCTTGATATCATATTCTAGGAAGATAACATCATGATCTCCTTTACCAATAGGTGGCATGCCTCTAACCCTTGCAACAGGGGCAGGATTGTTAGTTAATAAAATGTCTAACGTTCTGTCATGTCTGGTTGGGAAGGAAACAACCTGTGATAGACTATGATCAGTGGCAATGTCTATGAGTTGGCGTTGAATAATCGGCAGAGCAGCCCCTGGTGGAATACACATTTTTTCCCAGTCAATATCGCCGCAGTTGAAGTCTCTTTCAACCAGCACATTGGAGTTTTTATTTCCCAAGATCCTACTCAAGGATGTGTTAAATTCCTCGAGGTATGAGGGATCAGCTATGTTAGGTGGCCTGTAGAAGGAACAAAGATAGAGGACTTTACAACCCTGTATCTCTAGCTTACACCAGATTCCTTCACAGTTGGTTTGGAGTTCTGGGGTTTCAGAACAAATAAGGTCTTTTTTATGTGCAAGAAACACCCCGTTCATGACAGAGAAACATGCTTTGTCTTTGTATATTTCTCAACAAAACTGAATCGTTTTACTTCTATTTCCATTAAAACCGTTTCCAAATCAAAAAAGTGTTTTTCAAAGCGATATTGCTTCATAAAGTAGTCAAACCTGGTCCTCTTATACACGTTAAACTGTATAAATCAATTCATTATGGCAACGAATCATGCTTTTATTTCCGTAAAATATGTGTTCATGGGTGATGAATCTGACAAAAGCTCGTTGTTGTAGTCAAAGTCGGAGGAATAATCTAATTTGCTTGTCCGCGAATTGGTAAGATTTTACAGCATTGCATCATCTTCATTCTCAAAAGACCGATCAAATAACTGCTCTGAATCTACATTGATGTCTGACATGCGATCGGAAGCACCAAAATTGACATAATACTTTAAGTAGGAGTCTTTATAACGTCCTTTATTCGACAGCTTTATTTTCATTCGCCATTCAACTTTGAACAACAGCTCCGTGTCATAAACATCATTTACGGGTCGCGTGCCGTGTGCTCGCTCTCATTTTAATTGGATAGTATTTTTAGAGTTGTGTTAATTTTCTAAAGAATTGCATGAAATCCTTATCGAGTCTTTACAAATCGGTATTGTTTTGATATTTTATGACCGGATATTGAAGGCCTCTCATATTAAATGGGTTGGTAATTTGAATTCCCTTCATCTCAATTTGATGGCGTCTTTTTCAGAAGGGTGTCGTGGGACCATTATCAAAAGATTCTCTCTAGATCAAAAGTTTAAACTTTGACCATATGATTTTATCATCGGAAATGAAAGAAAACATATTTATCTAAGAGGAAAATGAAATTGGAGAAAGTGACGTGCGTGTTTATGTGTGTCATAAAGGGTTAAAGTTTAATCAATTTTTCAGCTGTCAAAAAGCGTTCTATGCGGTCATCGATAGAACGTGAAAATAGGTTTTATACGGTTATAGGTATAACGGCGAAAAGCGTTTCATGCGGTAATCGATAAGGCGGCGAACGGCGCTATATACCGTAAAGGGTTAATGTACATGTGAATTACAAAAGGTGTACAATACCATCTACCCCATCGAAACGTATTAGTATCACATCAGATAGAGAGAGAGAGAGAGAGAGAGAGAGAGAGAGAGAGAGAGAGAGAGAGAGAGAGAAAGTTCATATGTACACATATGAAGGTATTGTTTTAAAGAAATAACAACACTTGTTGTATTTTGAAGCGTATGTCACTTTTACATTTAAGATGGAAAGTGTACCTACTCCATTATGGAGAATCGTTGATATCAGTGTAACAATGTTACAATGACCCGCTCATCGTGGGTGATTTAACTTTGCTACTTGGCTCTCAACTTTAAAAGTTTATTCCTTATTCAAGACTAAAGAAGTTCCTTCCATATTGAAAACATGCTTTTAAACTATCAGCTGCAGATGATCGGTTCGAAATTGCTTTAAATACACGCACAATGTATTTCTGGAAAATATTAGTATATCTAAGTTTGTATTATGGGCAGGAGCCTCAAATATTGTGAAATGAGATATATATCTATCAAAAAGAAGAAGACAAGTTTTGAAAGAAAACGAATAAAAAAGGATCCAAACAATCATTTTACAAAGTGTCTCATTCTTCCATGTAAGAAAACAATATAACATTAAAGCTGTTGATCCCCAATGATTTTCCCTCTTCCAGCTTTAGTTCAGACATGTACTTCTAAACAACACTGAATCCACTGGTTCAAAGAAAATACAAAACAAAAAAAAGAAGTAGAAAATAGCTTACTCGCTCGTTGACGAACTTCTTTATTTGGATACACCAAGCAAAACAACCAGTCGCATTCTCTTCTCTTGGACCTTTCGTCATTTTGGATTGTAGAAAAAAAAACACACACAAAAGAAATATAAGTTTTGTTTGCACGTTAAGACATTCGTTACCAATTAATTGTGTACTGAAAGCGGTTGCTATGAAGCGTTGTACCACGTGATACACAAACCTAAATAGGTGACGTCATTAACATGTGTATACGACGTTATTGACGTTGTTTCAATACCGCTTTGTAAGGCTACACATTTAAAACAAAGACTGACAAATCATAACAAAACAAAAATTCACACACTGAACTCAGTTGTGCGTATTAACTCCTTTTTTATAAATACAAAGTAGGGGGCATTCGGAACACCTCTGTCATTTCTTAAAATAACTTCGGAGTTAATGGGGAGCCATTTTTGAAAGTAGGTCAGCAACGAAGGGCCAATCGTATCAACTCGGCAATCCCCGTCACAAGCCGGGGATTGCCGAAAAGAGCTGATTGACAAAATATGAAACAAAGATGTGTTGATATGATCATCTTTTATGAAAAGGGTAAAAAACCATTCGATTGTGTTATATAACCAATTTGTGTGTATTTAAATACATATTTAGTGCCTTTGAGCATTTTGCGTTATCCGCCGGAAATAAGGCGAATTACCCCAGGATTTCTGGTGTATTCATGTACTGCCTACGGGGTATATCTACCGACTTGTTTCGGGGATTGCCGAGTAGATACGATTGAGTAGGGGGTTCATATGGTCTCTCTCCTTTTGTCTGTCTATCTGTTCTTCTTTAAGTTTATCTGTTTCTTTCTGTCTGTCTGTGTCTGCTTTTTTAACATCTGTCTGTCTGTTTGTGTCTGTTTATGTCTGCCTGTCTCTCGGTGCCTGTCTGTCTGTCTGTTCTCGGTATACATCGGTTGGAACCGGAACTATTCGCATTAAACCGAATGGTTCCGCCCCAACCAATGTGTACTGAGAACTATCAAAGTAATCCGACGATTGGCTGAGTTTCAAAATGATGGATTGTGGGTTATCTACCGTAAACGAGCCTACCATAGGAAACATATCATTCTTTTGACAACAGATGTTGATTAATGCGGATGTTGTTTTGTGAAAAACGAGAAATCGCCAGTTTAATGGTGGAACAAACACATTCATGGAATTGGCTGTTTGGGGAAATCAAGCGATATTTTCGTAACAAAAGAAAAACATTTATTCACCTATTTATTTATATACATATCTATAAGACATCTTTATATACAATATATACAACAAGAATTACACTCTCAACATTGAATAATATGAGTCCATACAACAATAATTTCAAAAACATGAAAGTGAAGAATGTAAGGTTTATTTCAAATGAAATATTTTGTTTTACATGGACTCTTAATTTGCGAGTTTACTCACTATATTAACTTTGTAGAACCCGTCTGCAGTAAACAAAGGCATATATCCATGCCACGCTGATCCATGTTTTGAGGTATCGTTGCTATGCCTTTCTGTAATTATGCATTGCTGTCAAACCTGAAGATTGAGTCTACTACATTCATATATATGAGGGATAAACTTGTTTCCATTATTTGAATGATAGATATTTGGTCTTTAAGGTCCTTTAAAAGGCATTTAGTTTGGCAACGATCAAAACTTATCTTTATAATGACCATCGCACAAGCATAGAGCTCTAGTGGCAGTTACACACACAGGAGCACAGCTTCTTGAAACAATCTTCGATATTATCCCAATATATGCACTATATACTATATAAGAGAATATATAGTAAATAGTGCATATATTGGGATACTATCGAAGATTGTTTCAAGCACCTGTGCACAGGAGGATCCAGTTTCGAGACAAAAAAAGGAACGTATCAAAGACTAGTGGCTAAAGCTGCTTTATGACAGATGTGGGGAACACTTGAATATTATTTTTTGTTTGTTTTACTGTCAAACAGCTTCACTGTAATGGATAATGGCCTGGAACGTAAATTAGATTGTATCTAACTATATAAAGCATGTATTCAATAAATGAATGTGTATTCAGATCCAATAGTGTTGCAACAGTTTTGATTTCCATCGCCTTCCATCTTTATATACTTCTATAATTTGACATATTCTGAATCAAGTTTTGCGTACAGTAGCTATATTTCACTCAATACTTTACAGCAATACTCAAACTTTATTGTTTCGACGACATTTTACATTGACTTGAAAACTGTCTCATGTGTGAACAAGCATATTTAAAGGGCGAATCAGGACTATTATAACAGTTCAATGTCAAACACGGTAATGCTGTCTGTATTAGTGAGATAGAGATAATAGCGACATAACAGAATATTTGATCAAAAGCTGCCTAAAACCAACAATTAACAGTCTTTACCAAATGACAACAATTGCATCCCCCCTCTGTACTTAATTCTAATAGTGCTGGAACCGACTTCATGCTTATGCAAACAGATAAGAACCAGACGAGCCTCCAAATAATTGGTGGCTGGCCTGTGATCTACCCTGTTTGCTACTCTAAATATCTTTCTTCATCAACGAAGCAGATATTTAAGGTTTAGAAAAGACGACAACAAAGATCTGTTTCAAGAAATTACCCAGCGTCATAAGGGTTAAATGTGACACTTCCTTTGAATTTGACATAGGCAACCAATATATTATATTGTCTTTCTCAAGGATTCGCTGTGGCTTTTCTGCGCGTAATAACAACCTTAAAAGGTTTTGGTGAAGCCGCGAAAAGACCCCCATCAGGATCGAGGTTTGGATTGGTTCCCGACTCCGCTCTCCAAGTAAACTGCTGCATCAGGCTGGCAAACAGCAAATGGAGTTCCGGTTTGGCCACGAACTCCCCGAGGCAGACGCGCTTTCCCGCCGAAAACGGGAGCCAGTTTGGTGGTTTGGGTCCCAGCTTTCCATTGTCGTCGAGGTACCTCTCCGGTATGAACCTGTCCACCTGGTCCCACGCTTCCGGGTCGTAATGCAGGGCCCAGTGATTCACCATCACGACTGTGTCCTTTGGGATTTTGTAGCCGGCTGAAATAGGAATATTTAGGCTTTAATCATCGAGCAACCTGATCCACTTCAAATACGGTTCTTATCCACTTTAAATACGGTTCCGACTCACGTAAAACGCTGTTCTTATCCACGTAATTGTGTTTCTGACTAACGTAAAATGCAGTTCTGACTCACGTAAAATGTGTTTCTGTCTAACGTAAAATGCAGTTCTGACTCACGTAAAAAGTGTTTTTGACTAACGTAAAATGCAGTTCTGAATCACGTAAAATGTGGTACTGATCCAAGTGAATGTTATTTCATGCGGTGTTGTAATGGTTAGCATCTGGGACTAGAGACCTGCTAACCCTGGTTCTATCCTCGAAAACGATCATCTGTTTTACCGTGGAGTGTCCTTTGGCGAGACATATTACCTAGCCTAGTACCGATAGTTCGTCCAGACAACATGTTCTGTGATTACTGCTCAAAAGTGAGCGCTGAATATTTATAATTTAACATAGAATGACCTGGAATACAATGACCTTCACCTTTCTTTAACCTGTCGAAACAGAGAGCGATATGCACCCCGGATATCTTCTGAGTAAAAATGCGATAAACCCTTAAAGTGCCTGAAAACGACTTTATGCTGATGCAAACCAGGTAAGGTCCAGGCCAGTTTAAACCTGTTTATTTTACATCGAATGTGAAGGGAGATTGAAGCTTATTAAATTTACTGTCGATGGATGACCGCTTCCTGGATACCTGACCAGTACTCGCGTGGGCTGGGCAAGGCTTATATTTATCTCGCCTAACGGGGGTCGAACATGGGAGCCCCGAATTTATTCTGTGAAGAACTAAATTAAGTATTTAATTACTATAAGGGCGCTTTATTTCAGACCCACTTACATATCTCTGTGTCGACCATTGTGGAATGGAACAAGCCACTGGGGGTAACCGTTGCTAGGCGCATGCTCTCATGTAGGACAGCCTCTGTGTAACCAAGATTTGGGCGGTCAGCTACTCCTGGTAACCGATCCAGGCCTGAAACGAATAGTGTTACTTTAAGTCTCATTCTGATAAGTTCAGTTTAAACTTAAACACAATTTTAGCTTTGTGCATTGTTTTCATAACAACATGGTTAAATGTTACTGTAGTTTTATGATATTCATATTTTCACCTCAACGTGACCTATTGGCCCAACATGGCCGTGTGTTGTAAATATTGTTAATTATACATATATATGCAATTGTATATGTAAATGTGCACAACACAATGTCACTAAAATAAAATTTACTTAATTACTTATTTTACATCGATTGTGATGGACGTCTTAAGATTATCAAATTCACTCTCGGTGACTCACCCTCGTTACACATCGGCCGTGACCGGAACTATTCGGTGTAATACGAAAAGTTCCGACTCAGACCGATGTGTTCCGACAACATCCAATGTAATCAGATGAAAAAAGTATTTCAAAATGGCGATGTATGTGTATTCTACCTTAACGGTGAATATGCTACTCACCCACTTCCCTGTCGAGCTCTTCCTGTACCTTTCCTTGAATGTCTGGGAATGCTATCATGTGAAGGAGGGCGTAATACAGGGTAAACCGTGACGTGTCGATGCCGGCTAGAAAAAGGGAGATAACCACAACATTAACATAAACTCCTCACAATAATCTCCCCTTGCTATGCTGCATCGATCACATAAAGGGTGACCACTATGAAGGGTTTGCTAGTTAGCCTGGTGGAACCTGGCCCGTTCGTATACCGCGAACTAGGGTTAGCATGGGCCAGGACTCCAGGCTATTTGCTTGTTAGCACACATCAAACTCTAATCTGAAAACATCGGGTTTATCCAACGAAAGCGCCTCTGAAATAATATGGATGACGCCATATTGTTTCTCGCGAGAATGACGTCGCTTTACTTTCGTTTTCAAAAATAGATAAATGTGAAATCTAAAAAGTCGTTTAATTTGATTAAGGAAACAACTATATATGTCATAACTTATATTTTCGCCATTTCGTATGAGTTACTGATAAAAGAAAATGATTTAAAAGGATGTTCAACACTTCCATATACATTGAACTACATAACTGCACACTTAGAAAATGTGTTATACGACGGGGCCGATTTATCCGAAAAATTGTAAACCTACACTTATATCCGAGGTGTATCTCACAGTTCTCGGAAATATCCGAGTAGTTCCAATTGACAAAACTCCTCATAGCGGTTACGTCAGATACGTTACACTAACGTATGTCATAACGTATGTGAATTTTTGGGCTTATTTCAGCCCATTTCGTAACAAATTCGAGTCATCGCCGAGTTTTAGCGGAACATTTTGTTCATAATAATCTAATTTGGTATTTCTAAGATATTAGCAGCATATGACACTTCAAAATAAAAAAAATATAAATACATGTATACATTTGCATAAAAGTTATATCTTATTCAAATTTTTCACAGGAAACAAATTTATCTTTGGCAGTCATTTATCGTCGGCACACTATTTTCGCATGTCACGTGACAATACATGTATATGTACATGTATTGGCATATATGATGCATTGGTTCATGTAGGCAAACATCACCATTTGAACACACAAATGAAAAAGCTAAGAAAAATGAGAGGATATCAAACTCAACATGAGAGACAAAGGGGCTGATCCATCTTATTGCTGCTCTTCTTTCTTCATAAATAAGACTGTGCTTACAGGTATACGTGAACATATAAATGTCGCAAAGGTACATGTCATTTTCATAGCATGCATGTAAATATAGAATTGTAATAACTATGAGCCTATGTGCTCAATGTTGAAATAAAATTATGTTATGTTATGTTAAGTACCAGGGTTACTTTGATCCCAAGACTATTATAGTACATGTACATGACACCGCTGGGTCAATCTGAACACATCGGGTTTATCCACTGAAAATACCCGAGTAGTTCCGATTGACCGTTGGGGGTCGCCGCCTTTATAACACGCCATTTTCCTTTCTAAACAGATGGTCATGTGGCCTTTGTGGTGGCAGCGATCAATCCCATTAAGGGAGATCACTGTGAGGAGTTCTCTTTATAATATGCAGGCCTGCTATTGTTAACCCTTTCCCAAACAATAACGACATTTAACGACTTTGTTGCAGACGACCTAAGAAAACATTCTGGGAAAAGAAGAAATTGCTCGAAACGACAAATTTTTCCTTTTCTCACTTAGTTTTCTGATCTTTCTGAAGAATATTGTTCAATTTCATCACATTTTGAAATGTCGTCTGCAAACTCTTTCAATTTGGGACAGTCGAGAATTTGAATACTCAAGCCCAAAACCTGAACATCAGTACTTGAAGCCTGAATTTAAATGTCTTCAATATGAACATTGAATGAAAATTTAAAATCTCAAAGCCTGAAAATTAGAAGGCCTAGACGTTCAAACCTGCCTATTTAATCATGATTTACACAAGATATATACATTAGTATAACCAGTAACTACTTGGAAAGAAGTAAACATTTGTAGATGAAATCATGTAAAGGGTTCAGGGCAAGACCCAAGAAAGTCCTTCACGCTGGTGAAACTTTTTTAATACTCTTGCATGGATCATTCCATGTTGTAACTCCTTAACCCTTTCACAAACAATAACGACATTTGACCACTTTGCATTTTAGAACAAAATGTGGGAAAAGGATAAATTGCTCGTAACGAGCAATTTTTCCTTTTCCCACAATGTTTTCTGCCCTATCAGAGGATTATTTTTTAATTTCATCACATTTTGAAATGTCGTCTGCAAACTCTTCCAATTTGAGACAGTCGGAAATTGGTTGTTTGGGAAAGGGTTAAACCCGTTCAGTCAGCCTACAGTCAGAACGATAGTAGGAAAAGCCTGGGAACTAAGAGCGCTAAGTATGAGACCTTACCAAAGAAGATGTCCGACAACGTATGTATGAGATAGGCGTCGGATAGGCATTCCACTTCCTGACCCCCAGCCTCTTCATTTGCCTCGAGCCGGGCCAGCAATAATGTGTCGGTGAAATGGCGAATGTTGTCTGAAAATTAAACAGATTAGGTCAGTTTTGATCAGGCTTAAGGTAGAATACACATAACCTGCAATTTTGAAGTTCGTAATTTCGTCGGATTACTTCGGCCGCTCACGCCAAACATCTGTCTTGGCCAGAACTATTCGGATTTAACCGAATAGTTCCAGTCCCAACCGATGTTTACCGGGAACGACCGAAATATTTCGACGAAGGAATGATTTTCAAAATTGCGGATCAAATGTATTCTACTTTAAGGTTGCTTTTTTTTCTATAGTTTCATTGAAGTTGAGCTTGCTTTTCAGTGTTAAAAATATCAATAAATAAATGATGAAGACAACAGTTTGTTTGGTTTTATACCAAAGATAACATATGTGCTCACAAGGGATGATATCGCTCATACCAGTGGCAAAACTGTTCCCGCCAGCAATGGTGTTGCTCATACCAGCAAGAATTTGCTTAACCCAGTGAGAATATTGCTCAAACAAACGAAATTATTTCTCAACCCAGTGAGAATAATGCTCATACTAGTGAGAACATTAATCATACCAGTGAGAACATTGCTCATACCAGTGAGAACAGTACTCATACTAGTGAGAACATTACTCATACCAGTGAGAACATTATTCATATTAGTGAGAACATTACTCATACTAGTAAGAACATTGCTCATACCAGTGAGAACATTGCTCATACCAATGAGAAACATTACTCATACTAGTGAGAACACTACTCATACCAGTGAGAACATTACTCATACTAGAGAGAACATTACTCAAACTAGTGAGAACATTAATCATACCAGTGAGAACTTTACTCATACCAGTGAGAACATTAATCAAACCAGTGAGAACATTACTCATATTAGTGAGAACATTAATCATACCAGTGAGAACATTACTCATACTAGTTTGAACACTTATCATACCAGTGAGAACATTGCTCATACCAGTGAGAACATTACTCATACTAGTGAGAACATTACTCATACCAGTGAGAACATTATTCATATTAGTGAGAACACTACTTATACTAGTGAGAACATTAATCATACCAGTGAGATTATTACTCATACCAATGAGAACATTACTCATACTAGTGAGAACACTACTTATACTAGTGAGAACATTAATCATACCAGTGAGAACATTACTCATACCAGTGAGAGCATTACTCATATTAGTGAGAACATTAATCATACCAGTGAGAACATTACTCATACTAGTTAGAACATTAATCATACCAGTGAGAACATTACTCATACTAGTGAGAACATTAATCATGCCAATGAGAACATTACTCATACTAGTGAGAACACTACTTATACCAGTGAGAACATTACTCATATTAGTGAGAACATTAATCATACCAGTGAGAACATTACTCATACTAGTTAGAACATTAATCATACCAGTGAGAACATTGCTCATACCAGTGAGAATATTACTCATACTAGTGAGAACATTTATCATGTAAGTGAGAACATTATTCATAGTAGTGAGAACACTACTTATACTAGTGAGAACATTAATCATACCAGTGAGATTATTACTCATACCAATGAGAACATTAATCATACTAGTGAGAACACTACTTATACTAGTGAGAACATTAATCATACCAGTGAGAACATTACTCATACCAGTGAGAGCATTACTCATACTAGTGAGAACATTAATCATACCAGTGAGAACATTACTCATTTCATTGTTAACATTGCTCATACCACTGAGAATATTATTCATACCAGTGATAACATTTTTCATAGCAGTGAGACTATTACTCATATCATTGAGAACATTCTCAAACTAGTGAGAATATTACTCATACCAGTGAGAACATCATTCATACCAGCGCATTCGAGTTTTCACATACAATTACCCATACCTCTATTGAATGATTTCTTTTCTTCATTGAACTTTCTGCCGATGAAGTTGTCTAGCAGTTCCTTGGTGAACTTCTTCACTTTTTTCATAGAAGACGACTCGTACACATATTGAAGAGGCGGAAACATGTCTTCGGGTATGGTTGCCATAAACTCTTCAGTGAGCTGGTCGTCTTTCTCAATAACGTTTCTCAACTCTTTGTTTCCATATTCAAACCTTGAAAACAGATTTTTGCATTAATCGATAGATTAACTCTGGCTGATATGTAAAAATACTGGCGAAACGAGTGAATAGCTATTATTTTCACTATGCTAAAATAACTGTATTATCAATAATTTTCATTATTTTTCCGAGGCCATATTTAAGACCTTACTTAGCGATCGTCTTTTTCCGACTGACATATCCAATCATATATATATATATAAGTTAACACGGACAAAACGAGTTTGTTTTCTTCTTACTGTGATAAAATAACTCTTGATATCAAAAATTCTATCATCTTATAGGCGCCTTAATCAAACCTTAAAGGTCATATGTACAGGTTGGGTTTATTTCATAAAATTAAAATATGAAGTAAAAGAATCACATTGAAATTATTTGCAACATTTTAGCATGACGCATTACGTCATAATCACCGTCATAGCGCACCGATTAATAAAAGTTCGTATGACTTACTTCCCTTTGCTGTGACGTCACTCGTGATCCACTGAATGCGCCATGAAAAGGGCGTGAAGAGCGATCGCTGGTTAGAATTGGTGTTTTTCTTCAAATAAACGATCCTAAAGTCATAGTTTGGATTGACAGCGCATTTTCTTTATTGAATATGATTCAATTTATGAGAATATCAATTTGAAAAAAGATAAATTAATAATTTAACCCGTGAATTTTCATGGATTTGTCATTGCGTATACCTGTTCATATGAAAGGAATTGCTTGAAATTTGGACGATTTTCCTTGAATTAAATGATTCTTAAGTCATTGTTTGGATTGACAGTGAATTTTCTATACTGGATAGTTTTCATATTATAAGAAGATCCATTTAAAAAAATAAATTAGTGACTTAACGCGTGAATTTACAAGGATATGTCAATGCGTTCATATGAAAGGAACGGCTTGAAATTGGGACGTTTTTACCTCGAAATAGCAATCCTTAAGTCAATGTTTGGATTGACAGTGCATTTTCTTTATTGAATATGTTTCATATTATAAGAATATTCTTTTGAAAAAAAAAGTAAGTGACGTAACGCGTAAATTTGAAAGGATTTGTAAATGTTTTCATATGTAAGAATCGGCTTGAAATTTTGACGATATTTGTTGAAACAGCTATTTTTATTAATATTTGTTGAAAAAAACCAAGAGTACTTTTTCGTCAATGATCGTGATTTAGCATTAAGGTTTTAATTGAGTAGTAAACAAAGACACAGGTCTGAATTAACGAATTGTCTTAACACCGTACATCGTATAACTATTAACTGTCAAATTCACCCTGCATTGTCTTATCAATACATGAAATGAAACGGGAGAAGATCATAAATTGCGAACAAACAAACTGTATTATAACCCAACTTACTTGTGATACGAAGGTTATCCTTTAACTCACATTTTCACCACACATCCAAATTTCAAAACTAAACACTGGCACATTCAAGAGTACTTGTTAAAATCATCCGGCAACTTTCCAGTAACTACACCCCCAGTAAGAGGTCTATGATTTCAAAATTGATTCCGATGTCGTCTTTCTAGATCAACTGTTAAGAACTTAAGAATTGTTCTTCATATTCACTTTACATTTATGTTCGTTTTCTCTCGTGTAAGTAGCCTTGACATATTGAGCATTTAATTTTCGGACAGGTTTAATAATTAACAGCTAAAACAAAAAAATCGTCATAGTTTATTTTACTAACAACCTTAAATAAACATATTTGAATTTATTTTTTATGATTTTGTAATTTAAATATCAATTTGACAAAACTTGAAATTGATGTTTAAACGTTTTTTTGTTGAAAACATAGAGTTAATACCATTTTGGTGAATACTGATTATCATATACTTATTGAAGTGTCAAACTATTCTAATAGAAAAGACAACATGTTCACTTCTTTGAATATCATAACGACAAAGTATCACACGTAAGTCACATTGAGAGATAAATATGTCCTGACACCTTATCAATCCAAACATCCTGCGAGAGTTTGGTCTTAATTGGTTATATCTTAACAATGGATTTTTAAGATAAATTTAATTGCCGCGCATTGAAAGTGTGAGATTTGCCGCTTGTTATTTCATGTCTGGAATAACAGAACGTGTCAGACCTGTTAATTAACAACAGAGATATTTAAGAGATTAACGCCAGAGGCTATCTTTCGCCTAAACAATAAAAGACTTGAGACTTGAAACATACTGTGCAAATGTGGCAGATTGGTGTTAATTTGCATCACGACCCTTAATCCTTGTAATGTCCGATGTCTGTTGATTGACCCTTTGTATGTGAGATAAACTGACAATAATCAATTAAATTGTAAACAAAGAGATTATGTTCAAATGTGTAAATCATATATTTAGTGATCTTATTACTAAATTATCAATATAAATTTGTAATAATCATGTTTGAACACCTGCATTTCAGTGTGACATACGTCATTTAAACCAATATTACCAATGGCAAAAAAATGAGATGTGTGATTTAAATAATTCCGAAAAGCAGACGCTTAAGTTAAGATCGAACCCATTATCATTTGCGTTGATGAGTTCAGAGACCGTTTGCGGATATCAAATATTCATTATTTTGAATTTTCATTCAAAGACAACGGCAGATAAAAGAAACTTGCTTGTTTTAATCGGTTTGTTATCATAGCAATCAACATACATTTTTCATTTTGTCTCATTTATGTACAATGGCAACGTTTCTACGATTATGTTAAAACATAAAACAAGTTTTGCAAATAAGAACAAGATGCATGATTGTATGCTTTATCGCTTGATTGGTGCTTGAAAGTGAGATTAGCTTTGTCTGGTTTAAATTGACAGTCTTGAAACCAATACATCAAGGTAAAGTGAATGTTGTCGTTGTGTTTCAAATAAGGAAAATATAACGGTTACTCAATAAGTAGAATGAATTTGAAGCGTCTTCACCTGTATAAATTACTTTGAATTGAGTCCGAACATTTAAAGATCATTAAAATCATTTTTTTGGAAACGCCTAACAATGCGTAAACTTGCCGTCTTCGAAGTGAAAGTAACACAGCCTACTGTTCTTGTTTTGGGAATATATCATTTGCTTGTTTGTAAAGTAAACACGGTCCAGTTAACTTATCGAAACTTTTTGCAGCTTTTATGTTCGTCGGAAAACGGGAGAAACTCGCATCCCTGCGACCAAAAGCAGAATAACACAAGAAGACCTGTCAAAATACCATATTCAATATCCAATTTTTGTTTCCCAAACACAATTCAACACTTAAAATGTCTGAAATTTGTGCAAAAACACCGTCGTTACTGAGAACTAGATTCTTCTTACTGTTAGTTCATATGACTTTGAAGCACAAATGACGTCACAACAAGGGAGATAAGTCATTCACAAAAATCGATAAAGATGAATAAAAGTAGTCAAAAACAACATTTTTCGCTTCTATATGAGAAAAAAATCATCACCTCCGTTATAACGAAACCATAACCTAATTCAAAAACCATAATTAAAGAAAATTTTGTTTATCGGGAAATATGACCTTTAAAAGGTCATCTTCGTTTTTCTATTTCCGTATAAAAACCTGTTATTATATGGTATTTTCACTCTTTGACATAATTATTATTAAGCATTTTCCACGAAATCCAATAATATATTTATAAAACCATGTGATTTTGTCCTGTATTTGTAAAAAGGTTCCATTATAAAACGACTTTGTAAGTTGTATTTGTCAAAAGAACCTATGTTCTATTCTGTTCTATTCATTGTATATTTTATTGCAGAAAAAAAATGTGTTGAAAAGTCCTTCCACTTCGTTCATCTGACTTAAAACAATGTCGAAATATACGTTTTCATAACTGAGCAATCGTTGACACGGCGTTAACCCATTACCAATCAAAGATGACATTAGACCAGTTTGTTGCAAATGACTCTGGAAAATATTGTGGGAAAAGGAGAATCTGCTCTTAACGAGCAATTTCTCCTTTTTCCACAATATTGTCTGCCCTACCAGAAGAATATTTTCCATTTCATCACATTTTGAAATGTCGTCTGCAAATTCTTTCAATTTGGGACAGTCGAAAAGATTTGTCGTTTGGTAAAGGGTTAAACCCCAGTTCATACTTACTGTCCGTGGAAGCAAAGTCCCATGAGAATATTCGAAACCAGGAAATTAATCGCATCTCTCGGACAGAACGGCTCCGTCTGTTTGTCTAGTACCGGAAATGTTGTTTCCAAGGCAACATGAATCCGTTCCTCCAAAGCTTGCCCCTGCATATAATGCCTGTAAAATGCCAATACATGTAGGTATGCTGTGAATAAAAGGGGAAATGTTAATTCGAGGGCTCGACCCCTGCATATAATGTCAGTAATATGGCAATGCATGTAAGTACGATATGATGACAACTGAGAAAGATTGATTCGAGCGAAAATGTATTGCTCAAACTTACCTATACTATAGAAGAAAACTGGAGATGCATAATAAGTTACAAGCGGTAAGACTATTCTTTTTTACACAAACATGTAGGCACATATTGGTTTTACAACATTATAAATGGGCAAATAGCAATACGATTGGGCAATACTCATTATGAATGGGCATATAGCAATACGATTGGGCAATACTCATTATGAATGGGCAAATAGCAAAACGATTGGGCAATACTCATTATGAATGGGCAAATAGCAATATGATTGGGCAATACTCATTATAAATGGGCAAATAGCAATACGATTGTGTAATACTCATTATGAATGGGCATATAGCAATACGATTGGGCAATACTCATTATAAATGGGCAAATAGCAATACGATTGGGCAATACTCATTATAAATGGGCAAATAGCAATACGATTGGGCAATACTCATTATAAATGGGCATATAGCAAAACGATTGGGCAATACTCATTATGAATGGGCAAATAGCAATACGATTGGGCAATACTCATTATAAATGGGCAAATAAGCAATACGATTGGGCAATACTCATTATAAATGAGCATATAGCAATACGATTGGGCAATACTCATTATAAATGGGCAAATAGCAATACGATTGGGCAATACTCATTATGAATGGGCATATAGCAAAACGATTGGGCAATACTCATTATGAATGGGCAAATAGCAAAACGATTGGGCAATACTCATTATGAATGGGCAAATAGCAATACGATTGGGCAATACTCATTATGAACGGACATACACTATTTACGATTCAAGCCCACGGAGAGACGGACTGATCGTATTCTTCCATGCCAAACAAAACTCCTCAAAGGCTTTTTCCTTTAAGGAATTGACCACTGCCACCACAAAGGTCACATGACCATCTGCTTAGAAGAGAAAATGGCATATAAAAATGTCAGCCATCCCCAAAAAAATCATCCATTTTTGCTTTATGTGTAAGAAAGAGAAATATTTCTTCAATTTAACCGGTCATATATATCAACACAAGAAAACATTCTATAAATTTCATCTGAATCTGTATGACAACATTGTGGTGACATTGATCAATACAGCATAACAAGGTGGATTAATGTGAGGAATAAGTTTGTTGCCGAACATTGAGACCACGTACCCCAATCGGAACTACTCGGGCATTTCCGTTAGCTGAGAAATACACTTTCATTGGATAACCCTTTCCCAAACAATAACGACATTTGACCACTTTGGTGCCGACGACTTTAGAGCAATTTTTCCTTTTCCCACAATGTTTTCTATCCTATCAGAATAGTTTTCTCCAATTTCATCACATTTTGAAATGTCGTCTGCAAACTCTTTCAATTTGGGACAGTCGAAAAATTGTTGTTTGGGAAAGGAATAAACCCGATGAGTTCAGATTTCACATACCTCAGAGCCTTCGATGAAATCTTGCGGTGTAACTTCCAGGTGGGTCCGTACTGTGACATTGCGATGTCTTTGAACCCGTCCGTGAAAACAGCAACTACAACGAAAAACAGACACTTATTTGTAAACCAAAAAATACAAAGAAAAACGGAAACTAACATGTAAAACAAAAACTACAACGAAAAACGGAACTTAATTTGTAAAAGAAAAACTACAACGATGTTTAAACGCATACTAGCGTTCAGAAAAACTGGATAAAATGAGTAATGAATTATGATAGAATATGTTGAAACATAGCGAAAGATCCGAGTATCATGCCAATACCAACAATGTGAGCATTAAAAATGGATAATTTCTTGGGTTTTATTGGTCCCCAAGTTTTCTCGGCGGACCTTGTTTTATCGCTAATTGTAAACAAACCTTATAGTATTCACCCTTTTAAAAGCATCATGTGAACGTGTTACAGTCTTAAGTCCGCTGTCAAAGGGAATTTAAAGTACTTTTAAATTACTTTTCAATTAGTCTAGAACTTTCGCAATTTAAGTATGAATGAGCGCAAGTATGGTTTTAACCCTTATAATGCTGTTTTTTTTCTAAAAATAGTGTTGTGTCGTCCAAAAACTTTAAATATCTGCTTATTTCTGTTGATGAAATATATCGAGGGTAGAAAACAGGCTGATTCACAGGCCTGGGTCCAACCTTTTTACATAAGCATGAAGTTCCAGCACTATATGGGTTAAAGCTATAAGAAAATCGCATTATAAAAAAGATATTGTAAAACCTAAACAAAAATAACAAAAAGCAGCAGCAAAACACCATGCCTCTCTTTTGAGAAATCATATTATACTTACTCGAAGGCGTAGCCATTCGTCCAGCAAAATCTGTTGATTTCTTCACAAGAACTTCCATTGCCGTTTCAAGATTGTTCACCACAACAATTTTAAAGGGACCTGACAAAAAAGGTGCACACTGTAACGTAGTTTCTTTGTGTGTATACGATCAATCAAGTTCTAACTCCATTCCTGGTACGCAAACCGTTTGGGAAACACCCTGATATAAATAAACGGGATTTCCCGGAAATCGCGCTCAGTTTGCATTAGTCACGTGAACTTTAATTGAAATGGGTGTATATCTAAGATTAAATTCAAGATTCAAAAGCGACACATCACAGAAACAGTTTTGAAATTGACATCGTTTCAACTGAAATTAGTTAACCACGATAAAATGGCTCTACGCGAACCAAATAATACATCAATAGCGATTCAATCAATACAAACGTTAAACATGCATAAGAGTAACGTCAATATAGTATTCACGTAATGATATGGTAAAAAGATCTTCGCTTGACTCCTTTTCAAACTATTACGACATTTAACCACTTTTTTGCGGACGACTTTTCCCACAATGTTTTCTGTCCTCTCAGAAGACTACCTTTCAATTTCATCACATTTTGAAATGTCGTCTGCAAACTCTTCCAATTTGAGACAGGGTTTAAAAGATTGTATAAAAGTCAAAAAGACTACTCGGAATCATCTACAAAAAACTTGGCCTCTTTATACGTTTGAAAGGCTAATAGTCCATTCTAACTAACGATATTGTATTACAAACATTACATGTTATATACACACATCTATCGCAATAAAAAATTGTACATGACAAGATAAACTTCAATGGTACTACTTTAAAAAGTAAGCTCAACCAATGTTCGAATCGATTCCATTTACTCAAACAAAAATATCTGAATTGATGGTAATTGGTAGAGCGTAGGCAATGGGCCAATGGACTAGGGAGTCCCTGGTTCGAACCCCATAATGAGCGGAATCAACATTGAAACATTTCAACTAACCAGGTTTGATGGATGATCTGCTTTTGCATAAAAAATAGTGGATGAGAGAGTGATAAGTATAAGAAATAAATACATTTGTTAGACTTTTACCGTTGACCCTTAAAGCGCTGGAACCAGATGTATGCTTAAGCAAACAGATAAGATCCAGGGCATCCGCCAAGTAAATTGGCGGCTGGCCTGTGATCTAACCTGTTTGCTTATCTGATTATCTTCCCTCAACAAAATCATTAAGATATTAAAGGTTTTGAACTGCAGACGTCACAGAAATCTATCTTTAGCAAATTACCCAGCATTCTAAGGGTTAACTGAACAAGTTTCCAAAATGGTAAAGACATACCTAGTCCTACAGTTATAACGGGTCCGTATTTCTTTGACCATTCAAAAAACTTCATGTGGTAACGCTCATCCGATCCAAGCTCTACAAACAGAAGGTCACAAACTCAACTTGGATGGTTATCATTTCTTTATTGGGTTTATCATCGCTTTCAACAATGTTATAATTATCTTAGACTTCCTATGTAATATACATGCACAAGTATATGAACTTGTCCATTCTCAAAGGTCTCCCCATCGCTGCACGATTGACCACCCAATTGACCGATCGACATAACGCCTCAAAATGAATATTTGTAACGGTTTGACCAAGAAAAGATTGCTCAGAGCTTCGACAAACAAACGCACAGTCATGTGCTCGTAATTACTGTTTTCAATGGCTGTATGAAAACAACTCCCACACTTATTTGGGCGGGTTTTTGTCGACTGGGCAATTGACCTATCGACAGAACGCCTAAAAAAATATTCATAACGATTTGGCCAGTTAACAGAGTATATTAAGGACTCCGACACACAAACAGCACATATGCACGTAGATCTTACTTTTTAAAGCTCTTATAATGAAACAACTCAGACAATCATTGGAGCGGAGTTGTGTCGATTGGTCAATTGGTCGATTGACCTTATGTCGCGTGGTCAATTGACCCTTCCTTATTTGCAGCGTTGTCACTTCCCAAGTAGCAACCACATCGCTTTCTTTGTCCCGGGTTCGATCCTGTGTCTCTCGCAACAGGAAATTCCAGAGATACTTTCTAGTATTTCCCGCCTCACCAGTCCATCAGATGAGACTTTAAACAAAGGCCCCGTCCTATGAGAAGCTCTACCAAGATATAGCTTGGCCTAGATAAAGGAGCTTCCTGTTATCATATTATAACTACTATATTTGTTGTCATGGTGCAAAAATCAAAGGAAAATGTCCTTATGTTAAACCTTTCCTCTTTATCATTAAAGGTGTTTGATATGCAATTACATGTGACTATTGGAAGTATAATTAACTCAGGAAGCGTCAACTTTTCTAAGTATGTACAATATATATGCATTGGATCTCAAAAGCAATAAACGTATTACATGTAATTCACTTTATGTATACACGCTTTAAAGAATTAAAAACGATATAATTTCGCTTTCTATGACTATTGTTTAGTGTGTATCATAAAACAGTGCAGATGTTAAAGAAATCAATTGTTAACTACCAAATGTCCTTATATCTGTGAACAAGCACCTTTAAAACTTACGTAGCAAGTTTCCCAACAGCGGTAAAGACAGGGGACCAGGCGGCATGTTGTACTTCCGGTTTTTGAGGAACCAGTACGCAACCAGTCCGACTACCAGGCCGATCAGACATGTCTGGATTAAAGACCCAGGCAACAAGTATTCTAACATCATGGCGGGGTATTCTGAAACGATTCGAAACGAGCATAGGCAATCGTAATTTCTCGGGTATTTCCGTGACCTGAGATATAAACCTCGTAGAGGCAGAACGGAGTGAGCGAGAGATGTATCACGTTAACAATACACCATTTTGTAAATGTACTGTTTAACCCTTTCCCAAACAAAAGATTTTCGACTGTCCCAAATTGAAAGAGTTTGCAGACGACATTTCAAAATGTGCTGAAATTGGAAAATAATCTTCTGATAGGGAAGAAAACATTGTGGGAAAAGGAAAAATTGCTCGTTACGAGCAATTTCTCCTTTTCCAACAATGTTTTCTAAAGTCGTCTGCAACAAAGCGGTCAAATGTCATTATTGTATGGGAAAGGGCTAAAATGACGATGTACTGTATTTGTATGAAATTATTCTGATTCTTAAAAGGATCATCTCACAGATTTCAATTTCACTTTTTTAAAGAAAGTGCCTTCTACCGAAAAAGTGACAATATAGGTCAGTAAAGTACATAATGCTAGATTTTTGACAGTTGCCCCGTAGCGTTCATATGAGGTTAGAAAAAGTAAAGATCATTTATGTTGCAGATATTGCAAATCATTTAAACAGGTTTTATCGTAAACAACGATCTAAACTTAGAAAAAGAGTTGATGTTTTTAGATACCATTGTCACATGGGTCTATGGAAACGTTTAATCGTTCATGGCAATCTGAACACATCGGGTTTATCCAATGAAAACACACAGCTCACGGAAATGCCCGAGTAGTTTCGATTGCGTTCATGGTTCACTTGCAAGGTGCGCGAGAACAAATTCCTGCGTCTATATATAAAAAATGATTGTATATATAAAATGTCGAACATTAATTACTGCTTTTCCCATGAAAATTCAAATGGCGACAGTATGAGTATGATTCAAACCCACGCGGACAGGGGCCATGCGAACAAGACAAGTTTCCTACTCTTACCACTAGGCAATTGTAACCACTCGGGTATTTCCGTGAGCTGGGAAATACAGTGTTTTCATTTAATACGCTGTGTTCACATTGACCCAATCGGAACTACTCGGGTATTTCCGTGAGCTAGGAAATGCAGTGTTTTCATTGGATAAACACGATGTGTCCAGATTGACCACTAGGCCACGATTGCCCCTACTGCTTAGATATTTCGTCTCAAACAGGTTAGTTACATAGATGAATTATAAGATCACACGCTTATTCATTATAATTTCATGTGATCAGACGATTTTCAGTACCCACAATAAAGGAAACTTAAAATAACAAGCATACAATTATCTCCTAATCGCGACATAGCTATCAATGCACAATAGGATACAAAAACGAATGCAAGTTCATTGAATCAATTAATAACGATAAATAAATACTTAAATAAATAACGATAAATACATAAATAAAAAACGATAAATACATAAATGAATAACGATAAATAAATAAATAAATAAATAAATAAATAAATAAATAAATCAAAAATGTTTCTACAAACCTCTTCACTATTTCAATAAGCGCCTTCTAGCAAAACATTTAGTATACTATTTCCCTTTCACAAATCCACGTTATTATATAGACGGAATCCCGGGTCAGCGAATGTCACTTTTTAGCACACAAACGATCCAAACGGCTGAGTAAGGTATAAATAGAGAACAAGTGACGTAAACATAGCACTCAGACCGATGTTTGTAAACACATTGAACTGGCTGAGTCGTCTGTTTACATATTTCTGTAGCACGTTGAAATATCGAGAAAGCCGATGTTTGTCTTGCATCATCCAAGCGTATCCTAGGTTGTAAGCAACGTGTTGTTGCCTTTATTCGTGTACAAAATATTCGGTTAAACCTTGACTCAATGTTGATATCTAGAATTGAAGCATCCTCTGAAGAAGCCTTCAGAACCATTGTGACAAAAGGATAAATTGCTCTAAAGGAGCAATTAATCCTTTTGTCACAATGGTTTCAAATCGATATCATAGGGGAAATGCAGACCATCCGTTATTGGCTGTTATGTATGGGGTCTTCCCCCAACATTCAATGTCGGGCATCGCAACATAACTGATGTAATGCTGATGCGATTTGAAACCCATTTCAATAAGTAAACATATACCATATGCGAGAATAGCGATTTCGATTCGTCAAACCTTAGCCCTTATAATGCTGGAACCGACTTTACGCTTATGCAAAAAGGTTGGGTCCAGGCCAGCCGCCTGGCATATGATTTACCCTGTTTACTACTCTGAGTATCATTCCTCATCAAAAGTATGCAGATATTTAAGTTTTGGGAAAGCAGACGACACAAAAAAAAAGGTTTTCAGAAAATTACCTAGCATTCTAAGGGTTAATAACAGCGTGATCAATTTCACTTATAAGTCCCATTCCTCGGTATTCGGTCAGTAACTTGTAAGGGTGAACTTTTAGTTCGGCTAGAATGTCACTTTATAGCACGGGGGAAAACCCCACACTGCGTTCAAAAGAGAGAATAAGTGCGCAGCCTTGACATCCTGAGATGTCATTTTTAACCCATTACTAAACAATAACGCCTTTGACCAGTATGTTGACTCTTGGAAAACATATTGGAAAAAGGAGAAATTGCTCTTAACGAGCAAGTTCTCCTTTTTTCACAATGTTCCTGCCCTATCAGAAGATTATTTTTCAATTTTCCCACATTCTGAAATGTCGTCTGCAAACTCTTTCAATTTGGAACAGAGTAGAATTTGAAGTTTGGTATAGGGTTAAACAACACTTCCCCCAACAACGCACACGTTTAAAAAAAAGCGAGGAAACATTTGTGACAAAAGGAGAAACTGTTCGACTAGAGTATATTGAAGCAGACGATTTTAGAAAAGCTTTAACATGTGAAAAAACAAATCAGTTCTGCTGTTGTGATATGTGCTTACATAGAAAAAGCATTGTGGCCAAATGAGAAGTTGCTTGTTAACCTCGGTCGGGCTCAGGAACTATCCGGTTCAATGCGAATGGTTCTGGCCATATTCTGACAAAATTGCGTAGTTGGGGTATTGTACCTTAATGTAAGTTCCAAAGTGTGTGAAGACAAAATTTGTGTTTCAATAGGGCAAAACAGATGATCAAAATAATCCATGAACGAAATACGTGTATATATTTTACGGTATTCCATGAAAACCATTATGACTAAAGGAGAAATTGCTTGTCATGAGCAATTTCTCCTTTAGTCATGATGGTCTCTAGGGTCTTCTGCTGCAGCAGGGTACCGTTTTACTAAACAGTTTACGCTTAAGATTTGCGTAAGTCTAAAATAACAAGCACTCATATTTCAATATTGGGCTAAGCAATATTGCAAAGTAACACATCATTGGAATCGTCTCTCCGAGACGCTTCCAATGACATGTCACATTGCAATATTGTGTTTACGTTTAAGATATTATCCATGTTTATCAGTTTTGACTTGCGCAAATATTTTCCGTAAATCCTTTAGTAAAACGGTACCCTACATGCGTGAAATCATGGATTATTGAGTGGAGGGTTATAAACCTAGCTGATTCTATATACGGGACAATTGTTAATAAACCAACCTTAGAGCCCTTCAACATTAATAAAATACATTTTGTTTACTTAAACTTATTCTTTTTACATCAATTGTGATACACGTTTTTACAACTTAGGTTTATCACTCTCGATTCTGCTAACCTGGATCATAACCAGTGCAAATGTGAATTGGTGGAAGGTCGGAATGTGGATCCCGGTATTCACGGGGTTCGAACCAACGATCCTTGGAGGCCGAGGCTCTACCCCTGGACCACTGCCCTCCCCATTTTTACATATATGCATCGTTGAGATTGTTTCGGTTTGTAGGATTCGGTAGACAAACACTTTGGAATACAACTAATAGAAATGCAAAATGAATAATATTTGTTTGTGAATTGTGAGTGAAACTACTGGAATACTACACTTTTTGTGAAAAGTGCGTATTAGATTGAAATATGGAATATAAAATAGATGTCTCCCCAGTTACTTACAATTATGTATTTGCGAACTAAATCGTCAATTCATTAAAAATTGAAACCACAGAACAGTGAAGAAATAGTGTTAGCCCGGGTTCTTTTGTCAATAATTTTACTGTGCTCGCACTTACGCGAATCTATAGCTGTAGAATATTGCTAACGGTACAGCTGTATATGGGAAATCGATGGTCAGTAATTGCTCGGACTGCAAAACCTAGTCTTCAAATGTTTGTTGGAGGTAAATTCAATTAAATTCAATACTTTTGTAAAGAAAGGTATATGTGATGCAACCGAGTTGAAAACATTCAGATAAAAGCCAAATATTGCTTATGAAGAAAAGATATCTGCACCAACAAAATGGTTTTTGTATTGCTGTTTCGTAAACAATTAAACGTAGCTATTGAAAGCATAATCAATTCATGAACAGAACAGAACATACATTTCATTTGACTAGTCATGTTCACATACTAATATAATTCATGAAGCATTAAATCATCTAAGTATGTGCAGTTCATTTGTGGTAGATCTCGAAAGCGATGTTGAGCTTTTGGATTAGAATACTTGTCAAATCACTGTATACACACTTTAAAAGTCAATCCATTGATCGCTATATTCGTAGATGTATTTCGGTTGTGACTTGGTGGTTAAACAAAGTGTGATTTATGCGTTACATGCGTTACATGTATACCTACTGCATAAATTTACATGTTAATACATGATGAAAAGACTCTTTACAACCGTTGAATCATTACCGGTGATTGTGGTTGTTTTTTTTGTTTTTTGCCTGTTTATATCCATCGTGAATACGTAGAACATCAATGGAAGAAGATATTCATTTTTTTTAATATTTCAGATTCACAAAGCGAAGTCAATTTGGAATTGGTGACAGAGGATAATGCACTTCATTGTAATGACGTAAACCATTGGGATACAAGTAAGTATTATAATGAGAGAGACATGTTTTAAAAACAAATTGATTCAAACGTGAACACCTTGTTAAGTTCTACATTTCATTTTAGCTGAAATGTTTCTAAACCAAACATTTCTTGCTTTGATCTATCAGTATATCCAAGTCCCTGTTCAACCCAATACCAAACAATAAGCAAACAATTTGACCAGTGTGTTGCAGCCGACTCTGGAAAACATGGTGGCAAAAGGAGAAATTGTTCTTAACAAGCAATTTCTCCTTTTCCCACAATGTTTTCTGCACTTTCAGATAATTATTTTCAATTTCATCACATTTTAAAATATCGTCTGCAAACTCTCTCAATTTGTGACAGTCGAAGGTCTGGTGTTTGGTAAATGTTCAGCTAAAGGCTCATCACATCTCATCAATTGTTAATTATTTTCCATCACAAAAATTGGAGTGCCTACTCTCAATATATTTACTCATCACATGTGCAGTCAGCTGGGATATAAATAGCTTAGAGTGAAGACCAGAAAATGTGTAATATCAATGGTAAATTGTTGAATTTTAATTGAAATCCTCACAAAAATATAAGCCAGCAAGTTATATATTACAGTAATTGATTAATTTGTTTTTCAAATATCAAATGATTTGAAATCAAAACAATGTAAGAAGAAGGATTCAGTTTTATTCTTGGGCTCATTCCTTTAATCATTAACAAGCATGGAACTAAGTTTTTATTTTCTATTATATGAATTCATTTTAATGTTTTCCATATAATTGACATGTTGACATAAAACACAACAAATATTTCTTTTTTTCCAGTTTTCAGCCGAGTTATCACCCAGGACCATATGGTGCCTATTATTCATGCTTCAGGTAGCTCAATTTAAAAATTCTTTGTGATTGCTCTGTTTTATATTGATGAATTGAAATTATAGCACCATACTAATAAGATCATCAGTTCATACAAACCAAGAAAAGATATAAATGCAATAGCAGTAGAAAACAAATAACATATTATTTTCTTTATGAAACTAAATAGGAAGCATTTTGGAAATATGGTTACTTGCTGACTGAGATCATTTTATCCTTTTGTCACAGTAGTCTTCAAAGATTTCTACCAGTGTGCCAGTGTGGTATTGCTGAGACAGTTAAAAAGGGATATAATACAGCTCTCTTAAAATTAATTATGTTTCTATCTAATTTTACATAAAATTTGATCTCCAAATGATCAAATGAATAGAAAAAACCTCCAATTGTCTTGCATCGTTTAAAAGGCTTCTTTAGGTCTTAACTGGTGAATATGAAAAGAAAATTGGTAGTAGAATAATCACTACATATTTCTTATTTTTCAGGCATCAACAATAGCAAAACAAAACAATTAACACCAACCCCTTCTATTGAACCTCCAGCAAATAAAGGTACAGTATACTTCATTTTACTATGGTGGATGAGTAGGTTTGCTTTCAACAGTAATTCAATCCCATCAAGGTATTTTTATGCTCTTGCTAGAACCATATAATATTCCTCCAAGTTGGTTGATTAAATCTACAAATGAATGTAGTTTTAAGGGATGGATTCATCATTCATCTGTGAGCAAAAATAATATGATGAAAGGAATATTTTCAAACGTGGGATTTAAATTTCAATCAAAACTTAATAAACAAAGTTTATACATGTTGTGACTATTGATAGCAATTGATTACATACATAGCGTTTCAGCAAGAATAACCAGATGACTGTGATTTATATGATAAACTGTCTCTTCTACTATCTTTTACTATAGAAACTCCTGTTATCAATACAGTTGAGAGTCCTGCTCTACAAAAGCCCACAAACAGAGAACCACCCTTAAAAAGGTATGTAGATATATACAATCAAATGTCATTTCAACATACATGTATTATCGTTGAAGTATGGAGATGCCTTCGAATAAAAGGACTTTCTCACAAATAGTGGATTTTTTTAAAATAAAATGTCTTCTACAGATAAATGACATTACAGATCTATAGAGTTACAAACAACTACATTATTGATAACTTATCAGCCCCTTTCACAATTGTGTGGTGTATATATAGCTTGTTTATGTTGAAAATATAGTAAGGCATCTAAACAATTTAATGTGTGTTACTCACAAAGCAAAATCAGTGCAATGGTCATTAATAGACATTTATAATTTGTTTTGTTTTTCAATCACATCCCTTTATAAATCTATTTTTTAAAAAAATGTCACATCATATGAGTCAAAAAAGCTTGTCTGCATACATTCAAATTTAAAATGAGATCAAATTTGTAAGTAAGAACACTAATATCTTATCAATGGTACTTTCAAATCAATTTAATAAATGTTTTTCATTATTTCAGAACACAACAAAGCCTCAAAGAGATACAAACGGAATTCTACAAACAGGCATTAAAGAATGAACAAGACAGGAATATTCTTATTAAGGAACAGTTAGCAACTGTCCAAAAGTTTTCACTTTGTTTGGACATCTTTTTGGATAGATTTAAGGACAAAACCCAATAATGAGGTTTAAATTCCATTTGTTAAACTTTGTAATGGCCCAGTGATCTTTTTCTAAATTTAATCAATAGGCTCTTTTTTACCAAAACTTAAAAATCAATGGGTTTTTCAATAGAAAAATGATTAAAATGATTAAAATGAATGAAAGTAATGAGTTTATGGGAAATTTAATGAGATTTTATGGGCCAAAAATTAATGGCCATGTGTTGATTTTTCAATAAGGAACACTCATCTTATCCCATTTAATGTAGTAAAACATTTTTTGCAACTGTTCATACTCAATTTGCTTTATCATACATTTAATTTATAGTGTAGGCAGGACATCTTATATTAGGTTAATCTTACCTTTACATCTGCGTTATTTCTATTAGGATATGAAATCTAAGATATTTGACTTGAAGGTAAAAAGCTTTAACATACACACTTCATATCATTTAAAGAAAACTGGTGTTTTAATCCAGAAAGCTGGAATAAATATTTTTTATCTCAATGAAACAAATGAAATCAAAAGAGGGCTTGTATCAACAATCTTCCTCATCCAAAAGTATCTTTTTACACAGTTAACATGCTAACGTAAGCAAAATAATTATTGGCAACATATACTCTGACACCACGTCCATCCTGTGGACCGAGAAAAGGAACAGGCTGAGGTTGATCATCTAATATTTCAAGTTGATCTGGTTCATTCCACAAGATGGATAGATTATGCAGAACTGCACAGGCTATCCTTACTCTGCTAACTTTGTCTGGCCTCATTCTCACCTAAAATTGAAATGTTGTTTTGTTTATGATTTATGAATAAAATACATGTAATTTTTTATTCATTTAGTAGTTGTTGATTTATTTGAATTAAACTATCCAGACTTCTTTTGTCTAGATGTTCTACATTTTATTGCTGCAATTCTATAATCAAAAGAAATGTCAGTATGTTAAACAGAAATCAACCTTAACATACTTTATTGTTAAATTGATCATCCTCAAGTGTTAAACAGGGGACCTTTAATTAAGTGATGAGATTAGAGTAAAACATATTTTCAGACAGTATCTTTTTTTTAAAAAAAAAAAGATAAATGCTATCTGCCTTTGAAAGTTTTTATTTTTAACTAAAATTCAAACCAGAAATACCAGCCATATTTTGTAGTATATGGAATTTGGAAACATTGTGACAAAAGACAATTAACTCATTGGGTTTAATGGCCATTATGACATTGACCCATTATGTAAAAGATACTAATGGATAACAAAATAAATGCTGCAATCAATATGTCATTAGACGGGAAATATCAAATGATGAGACAGACAGCGAAATATAACCGAACAATTTTGAAGAGATGAAAAAACCAAAATAAACAAAGAAAAAAAATTGAAACCCCTGAAATCTTTGTTGTATATGAACCTTCATAATTTAAGATTCATTTTTGGACTAAGGAAGCATCAGCACCTTAGTTATTAATTGGGATCCAAAAAAACTTTTAGTGTCAAACATTTGAAGGCATTAAAGATATTCACTTACCTTTTCCATATACCAAAAACCCTCTCAATTATGTTTCTGGTTCTTATATGAGAAATATTGTAGTTCTCCTCCCTATCGCTATTCGGGTTAGGGAATGGTGTCAAGAGGAAGGGCCTGCAAGGATATCCACTGTCTCCAAGAAGCACCCCCTTTTGTAAATCTTAAATAACAACAGAGAAGATTGTTAGCACTTAAAATAGTGTAAAGAATGAACTCTTTTTTTTTTCTTATGAACATGATGAATTCAAAACTGTTGCTTTGCTGTTATCATTTCTTCATAAAAAAAGGCTTTTTTCAACAAATAATAGAAAACCTCTCTGTAATGAGCAAATGATGTCTAATGAAACGCCTGATACATTGATGCTTTATATTCAAGTGTATATTTATATATTAGCCGTATTTATGATATATAAACATAATGAATGTTAGATGGTTGACAGTAATTTTCATTTATCAGATAAATTTGAATTGTTTCATTTTTTCCCACCATTTGACAAAGCTAAAGAAGCTCTCAAATTTAAGTCTAGATCTAGTATTAAAAGAATTGGTTTTATTGGCATTTAGATTTGTTTTCAACAGTATCTCATTTACATTGCGGTATTCAGTATTTCAAGCATGGTATTGCACAATTTTCATTTGAAGTGGCTGACAGCTATCCATGAGTTCAATTTCAGTTTATAATCAATCTATCTTACAATGGTGGTTATCTTCTAGCAATCTGCATACCCTAGATTCTCTGAAAACATGGCTGTCATGGCAGCTGCCTGGCCAAACTGCTTTTATGCTGGTAAATCTACCTGTGTAAAGAGGAGAGGATCTCATAATTTAGCAATGGATCATATCTTTAGGATTAAGAATGGTAAACAAGGGGGTGGGGGAACAAAGACCTATTAAGGAGTAGGTCTTTGGCGGGGCAAAATAATCATTTCTGAACAAATTTGATAAATGGATGGCAATTACACAACTTAGGCATGTTAAATTAAAACCTAATAAACAAGTTGTATGTAACTAAATACAAATTTATAAAACTGAAAAGCTTGAACTAGTCTAATGGTAAAGAGATATCAAAGTAATCTACTGTGTTATAACTATGGAAGGATGCAGCTGTTCAGAAAAAGCATCTGTGGGGCAATTTAAAAGCTTGCAAGGACACAAGAAGGCCGTTCCATAGACGAATACTGTATTATGTGGAAAGATTGTATATGAATGTTACTTGTCCCATTGCCTGGTATCAGGTCACGAGGTGACGATATTCTCTAATAAATATTCAAAGCTATACACTACCATTTGGGTTCACCAATGAAACAATATGTGTGTAAAAATAATTAAAACGGGGGAATTGTAAGCGAAATTGTAAGCGAACGTAATTGACAAAGGTCAACACGATAAACTATTCAAAATCATCAGCGAAAATAAATTAGAACATAGGGGTCTACAGAAAAACGGACATCTTTTTACTTTTACGTCTTCTATGGCAATGCATAGAGAGACCGGCTATACTTCCAAAGAAGCTGCCAATAAGGAAAAACTTACTTTTAACGTCAATCAGTGAATTCGTAAATGGTTTGTTTACGTGTGTATACTTCTCAAGAACCCTATCGGGAGCCTCTTAATCACATCATAAAGAGTCGATAAGGGAGTAAAAATATTGTACTTACACAAATGGTCGCAAGTAGCTTGGACATTGATGGAATGATAGTGTTTGCGGTTCACAAAAGCCTTTTCGTGTTGGCCTCCAGGCGAAATAATTCTCACCTGGCTTCCATCTATGCATCCGATTACGCCAGGGAATCCATATTTTTGAAAAAAATCCTCGTTTTACAGTTTGTTGTTCTGCATTCGTGGTCGGGAATTTTATCACTTCATTTTTGACATCGTTCAAAGCATTTGTCACCCTTGCTATTGTTCTTGAGACAGTTGCAATATCAACGCCAAATGTATCACCTATCACTTGCAGAAAATTTCCGGTCGCGTAAAATCGCGAGACAATGAGAATCTGTTGTCTCACTGAAAGTGCCTTATTTCTTTTTGTCTCCGGCCTCAGTCGATCTCCTATCAAGTCTTCAAGTTTGTCAAGACTGTCTGTCCCAAACCTATACCTTCGTCTCATCTCCTCGTCATCGTAGTCGGTCAATTGTCTGTCAACACGTCGAAATTGTCTTGGTTGGCGAGCGTTCGGTCCAATAAATACAGCCATTTTGTCAATATTGGTTAAATTAACCAAAAAGTTAACCTACCTCTTGACCAGGGTTAAAGTTAACCAGAAATTCGACGTTGGTTAACTTTAACCAATTTTTATACAATTGCTAACAAAACGTTTAACCCAAAATCCAGAGTTAACCGGGATTTAACCATTTGGTTAAGTTTAACCAACGTTTATACAATTGGGTGCAGAACGATATTCTTTTTGAATTATCAACAGATATGCGCGAACCAATCGGCTAGCATCGGAAACTATTGCGAACAGTCACATGGCAGCCACGTGGAGTCAAACAGTGGATCTCCCTTTTTCTATACCTGGCAACTGCTATACATGCACTGTATGCTATACTCGACATTTGGGTATGGCTACACCTTACACATTTAAAATGCAAATTCAAACTAAAAAGGTTATGGCAAAACAATTGTTGTATGAAAACCGTCTATTGCAGTGCGTCTAAATGAGGTGTCATTGAGATTTTAAATCATGCGTATGGACAAACATCTCGCTTTATTTCACTGTACAATAGCATTTTGAGATAACTTTGGTGTAGGTACACATAAACCCAGCGTAGCATGTTATAGTGCATGTCTAGCCGACAGTCTTAAGGCCAAGTAAAGAAAAAGAGAGACCAAAAACCGGTGACAGTCTTGTTTACATTACGCGATCTGGGCGCGTGCGAAAACTTTGACTGCCCCCGTGAGTTTTACTTACGGAAATTCGATACATATCAATGATAAAAGGTTCGGGAGCCATTTATTCAGTTTAACATAAATAATCGTATATATTACTTCACACATACCTCAACCGACATCAATTATTTTTTCATAAGAATAGCATACCTTTACAAATATATTGTTTTTAGCGTACTCTATAAAAATGTGCCCATTGTAGACCAGTTCTCTTTAAAGAGACTCTCTTAGAGATCCAGATTTTAACTTTTTACAATAAATTGTCTTCTACGGTAAAAATGACAACACATATTTCTAAATTAATTAGATGTTAGACAGCTTCCCAACCCTTATCATAACTATACAAAGAAGATCTAGGACATTAAAATCGCAGATATCTAAGACCGTTTAAACGGGTTTATATTGTAAACCACGATCTTAACTTAGAACAAGAAACGGTATTTTTAGATTCCATTGTATCTTAGATGGGTAGAGTCCTTACGAGATGGCATGTGGCCAATTGTCTTGACCAAGTTTAACAAGAAATTGTGAGAAAAGAAGAGAAGATATCGAATAAAACCTTTTTTATTGTAAGTGTATTATTTCCCCTGAAAAAAAATAAAGAAAGTAAACGTGTTTGTCTGTCTCCGTGTGATGAGCATTATAGCAGATGTTCAGCCTATAAATCTGTTGAAAGTACCCGAATTATTTGGTAAGTTTGACAGGATGTATAGATTAAAACAGAGCTCGTTTTCCTACAACTAGTTCTTGCATATACAAATTCGTCCTAACTCAATGATTCTATACCAGAATCATTCTTTTTCAATCGTCCGTATATATCAGAAAACGTGTCCTTGCGTGGTCGGGAAGCACCAATATGGTAATATTTACAAAGTTTGGGTAAGCATTGAGGGAAAAGTAGGTAAGATTTTGACTTAAACGTTTAAGTATACTGTTAGGAGAACTCCAGCAGAAGACGATAATATGTGATATATTACCATATCTTTGTTCGTCTGTCCGTACGAGAGAGTGTCCGTGGCGATGGTTTTGGAAAACTGTAAATGGATTGTAGGTGGTCGTACGGACAGACGTACGGACAATGGACAAGGTCTAATAGTAATTTAAAAATACCCTTTCGTAAGTCTCAAGATGTTGCACTAGTGTTGAGAAGTTATTTCCAGTTGATATATCTTAAAGTACTGCGAAATAAGTCTTTTGGAAAATGGTGCAAATGTTTGAATTTTATGAAAATTTCCTATCTTGGCGATTCTGTTTTTTTGGAATGTTTTTTAGACAGAGAGACATACGAACACGTATGAAAATTGTTTATGCAATTCTCTGATATATTGGCTACATGATTAAATGGAGATTGTATTGAGCAGACTGATTTTTTAATGAATATTTTTCCACCCGTGAACCCGTATTTTGGGGGTAGTTTGAGCAAAGAAGTAGAGTAAGATTATTGACTGGCAACAGCTTAAATGTGTAGGTGGAAACAATTCAAATGTATTGTTATTGAAACATAGGAAGTGAGCTATTATAATTTAAGACAAAGTAGTACAATTTGCAATATTAATAATGGTAAAGCCTTTTAAAAAGAAAAGGAAAGGTGGACGTTGTTCGTTCTTAGACCGCATTTCTAAGGCGTTTCATACTGGTTTTTGGAGGAACTTACAGTCGAACGAATTGATAAAGGATACAACTGAGACACGGAAATGAAACTAAATGAGATAATCAGATAATGCAAGGCTGTATTTAAGGTAGGGTTACAGGCGATGCGTGCATCATTTATGATTTGATAACATTTTGAAAAAGGGAAAAAAAGGGGGAAAATTGGCGGGAAAAAGATCATTTTTGGCGATTTTGTGTCCATGTAAATTGTTTCTAGGACAGATAAACAAACGATCTCAATCTTAACATACCTGGATAGCAAGCATAGATGGGTATAATTCTAGACCAGTTTAGGAATTTTAAGCGGTGAGATGTCTTTTTAATGGTTTTATTTTTGCAGCAATTTGCGAAATTTGTGATATTTTGTGTAACTTTAGGAGGGTGGGAAATCTGTCTCACAATGTCTTAAAACCTTAGATGGGAATTCATCAACCATAAAGAGTCTTAAAATAGGGAAAAGGAGAATAAATTTCTGAAAAAGAAATGTGGAATTTTGCATCAGTTTCGATTTTATTGGTGATTGAAAATAGGCGAAAATGGACGAATAGTGCAAAAGTGACGTCAAAAGAGCTTAATAACCTTTCTAATAAAGCTCTTTTTTCACGATTTTTTTTTAAAAAAGGAGCATTTGCAATATCCTAACTAGACGTAAAAAGCCGAGAGTGATTTTTGGGTTTTAAGATTTTTTAAAAAAGAAAATTGGTGAGGGACCAAGTTGTCGTGGTGAGTCAAAACTTGAAAAAATGGTTGCGGAAGAAAAGAACTTGACTAAAAGGTTTAGGAGCGGTCTATTATATAATTTTAGCCTAAGTAGGCAAGATGTTAAGACCAAAAACAGACTTTCTATGTCATTCTTTGTAAAATGAAGCAGTGAAGTTATGTCCATTTTGGGTTCTGCAAATGATGTTGCAGGGAAAATACTCGTATAAAAGGGTACAAAAATAATCTTTTCATACCATTTATTCTTCCACAATTTTTCTAAAATATAATTGGATTGCCTTATAGTGACCATTACGTATAAGAACTACAGTCGTAGAATTGTCCATTTGTCCGTACACCCTTCTGTACGAGATGACATATGGCCAATTCCTTGTTATTGACCAAGCCTGACAAGATATTATGAGAATTGAAGAGAACATATCGAATAAAAACCCTTTTGTATTGTTAGTATATGGATTTGCCAAAAAAGAATGAAAGTTCATGAAGATGTGTTTGTCCGTCTGCGTGTTATGAGCATTATAGCAGACCCTTATTTTCAGTCTATAAATCTGTTGAAAACACCCGATTATTTTGTTAAGTTTGATAGGATGTGTAGATAAAGATAAGGCTCGTTTACCTACAACTGGTTCATGATAATAAAGTTTTATCGTCACTCAATAATTCTATGCAAAAATCATTATTTTTCAATCGTCCATATGTCTGTACTTGTGTCCTATCGTTGTAGGGAAGCGCTAATATGGTAATATTTTTACTAAGTTTGGGAAAGTATTGAGAGAAAAGTAGGTACATTATTAACTTTCAATTAATGTTATTTTAGGGTCTAATTCAATATAGATAAGGGAGATGTGTTATCGTTACTTTGTAGTCGTATGTCCGTCTGTATGAGGCGTTATTCGTGAACCCAATTTTCCCGCCTAAAAGTCTAAAAAAGGTGTGAAAAAAATGTGATATTTGACGTATGTTCGACACTCTCTGTAGACAGTTGTTATGCTTCTTTTCCTAAAACATTTATGTATTCGGTTAGGAGAACTCCAGCAGAAGACGATCATATGTAATATATTACCATATCTTTGCTCGTCTGTCCGTACGAGAGAGTGTCCGTGACGATGGCTTTGGAAAACTGAAAAATGGATTGTAGGTGGTCGTACGGACAGACGTCCGGACAATGGACAAGGACTGATAATAATTTCAAAATACCTTTTCGTAAGTCTCAAGATGTTGCACTGACGTTTAGAAATTATTTCCAGTTGAGATATCTTGTATTTCTACGTTATAACTCTTTTGGAAAATGAGGTAAAAGTATCGGAGTGATTTAGAAAATTTCCTTTTTTGGCGATGCTTTTTTTTTAATGTTTAGTAGACAGTAACACACAGACGAACATATGTGAATATGTTCTTTTTTCTCAATTTTCTGTTATATCTGCTAATATTTTAAGATGAAAATTGAGGTTGTATTGAGCAAACTGATTTTTTATGAATTTTTTTCCGACTTGTGAACCCGTATGTTAGGATATTTTGAGCAAAGGAGTTAGGTGAGAAGATTGACTGGAAATGGGTTAAACTCTTTAATGGAAACAATTCAAACATATTATACTTATAGCCTAGGAAGTGAGCTATCAGAATATGAAAACATAGTAATACAGTTTGCAATATTGATAATGTTACAGTCGTTCAAAAAGGAGGAACGTTGGACGTTGATCGTACTAGCCCGCATTTCTAAGGCGTTACAGAGTGTTTTATATAGGCACTTACAGACGGACGAAATGATAAAGGATACAGCTGAGACGCGATAACAAAATGAATTTATGAAGAAATAAAAATCAAAATAGATACGATGTGTTCCGATACAAACTTTGGTTGATAGTCTGCTGTTCGAACTCGGGATGGAAAACAGGTTTCATTGGTCGTCGAAAATGTGCTTTTTCGTTATTGTTTGGGTACTCTAACACGTTGTGGATAAGACAACAATGTGACCTTGATATATGATGTAGGTACTTGTCCTAGGTATGAATATAGCCAAAACGATTAAACATCAGACTCTTTGTAAGTGAACAATGGCTAGTTTGCGGCTTCAAGACACCTAAAATTAGCCCTTCAAAATACGATTTTTGACTATTTTCAGCACTCATTTTCTCACTTTATTATATGTTGATAATTATAAAAAAAACAACCTTTTAAATAGCTTTTTAAATGTCTGGAAGTAAGTTTTTTTCATAAGGATAACCCTGATACTCCGCAGCTAACGTTGCATCCACACCTACACCCACTGCGCGGCTGCGGGTGCTATCGAATAGACTGTTCACTTCCAACATGTACAAAAAGCCTCGTATTCAATTTAGTATGCATATTGACAGGTTATTAAATAGCGTCCCAAAAATATTAAGAATTCGCATCAATATTCCAAAAGATCAAACGTGGTCGTTGACTGTGTTCTCGGTCGGACTACAGTCAGACTAGACTATGAATTTGTAATATTATCAAGTTTGGAAACATACGAGAAAATCGAAATGATATACATTTAAAAAAAACTCTTTATATCGTTATTCCATTATTAATATATCAGCAAAAGTTAGAATAATGAAGCTGCGTTCGTCCATTTGTATGTAATGAGCATTATAGCAGACCATTATTTTCAGTCGATGAATTAGTTGAAAATACCCAATTTATTTGGAAAGTTTGACAGGATGTGTAGAACGAGGCTGGGCTCGTTTTCCTACATCTGTTTATTGTATTTTAGGTTAATCCTTAATCAATGGTTTTCTCTAAGAATCGTAGTTTGCCAATATTTCGTCCGTTTAAACATTTGTCCGTGCGTGGTTGGGTAGCGCCAAAATGGTAATATTAACCAAGTTAAGGAAAGCATGTGGGAAAGGAAGGTAAGAAATAGACTTACAATCCTCTTTCATTCCAAAGTCTTATTCAATATCAGTGAGGAAAATGATATGACCGTGTGACGCGTGTTCGTGTCCACCTGTAAGAGGCGGCTATCGCGATCCCTATTTTCCCACGTGGAAGAATTGGTATGGCGGGAAAAGTGTGGAATTTTACATATGTTTGGCATCATCTGTAGTCAGTTATAAGGTTTGTTTTCTTTAGACTTTTATATATTCCATAAGAGACAAACTAGCAGAAGACGATGAAATGCGACATAAAACCATGTCTTTGTTCGTCTGTCCCTACGAGAGAGTGTCCTTGACGTGGTTTTTAGAAATTTGAAAAATTGATTTGGGCTGGTCGTACAGACAGACGTACGGACAATGGAAAAAGAATGATGATGATTTCAAAACACCTTGTCGTGAAAAACAAGATTTTGTAGAAACGTTGAAACGTTATTTTAAGTTTAAAATTTATTATTGAGTATCGATTCTTTTTGAAAATAAGTTAAACGTGTGTGTAAAATTACCGATATTTAGCGATTTTTCTTTTTCAAAATCAGTTTTTTTTACAAGACAGACAGAAAGACATGTTTGAAAACTTTTTTTCTCAATTTTCTGATATTTTGCCTACATTTTAGGATAAGGACGGGGCTGAAAAGTGAAAACTGTTTTTTTTATGAATATTTTCTGGCCCGTGAACCCGAATTTTGGGGTATTTTAAAGAATTTGGGTGAGAAGATGGACTGACAATTGGTTAAACGCTTTGATGGAAACAATTCAAATAAACGTTTATTTGAGTCCGTGTAATTGGCAAAACAACAGAATACGAAGTACAATACTAAAGTTTGCAATATTAAAGATTTTACAGCTGCTTTAAAAAAAAAAACATTGGACTTTGTTCGTACTTACAAAGCATTTCTGAGGCGTTTTAGACTGATTTTGAAGGGACGTACTGACGGACGCCTAGATGTTGGATACAGGTTAAAAAAGAAAAACGAAATTATTCTAACAGCAGACACTTTAAGGCTGTATATAAGGTAATTTTGCTGTCGATACGTGCCTTATTAATGATATGATAAGACTTTTAAAAAAAATGTTTAGGGAAGATACCCAAAGTAACAAACAGGTTGGATCACAGGCCAGCCATCAATTTACTTGGTGGCTGGCCTGGATCTAACCTGTTTACATAAGCACAAAGTCGGTTCCAGCACTTTAAGGGTTAACATCTTCAATATGAACAAAGAAGGATCTTTTAAATTCTCAAAGCCTGAAGTCAGGACCGGGCCTGAAAATTACCAGTCCTAGTTATGCAGGTTTTGATTGTATAAGATTGATATGTTCTTAGTAAGGTTATGGCCACATCAAGATTTGTTGTAGAAATTTAAATAATTTCTTCTGTGTTTTTTTAATTAAATTATTAGATGGAAACGTTGACAATAAAAAAAAAAGACTTTGAAAAAGGGAAATTCGGGGGAGGGGGGGGGATTGGCGGGAAAATGGCTGTTTTAGACGATTTCGTGTCAATTAAAGTTGTTTCTAGATTCACCCAAGAGTATACATTCTTCAAATTCATAAATCCCGCCATTTTATAGAAATTTGATTGAAACATGGATAAACTTAAATCAAACAATTAAAACCAATCTAGATACTACAACTAACTTTAGAGATAAACGTAAACAAAATATATGGGGGATTCGTTACATCAAACACAATGGAAAATGCCTCTTTTTTAAGGCCTGGATAGAGTCTGGCTTTATATTCATTGACGATATTATCCCTGATAATTGTCAATTTCCCAGGTCCAGACCTGGGAGAAATAGTCCAAAATGACAAAGTCCAGTTTTTCCTTAAAACACACTAATATTTCATCTCTTTGGTCATTGTATAGCATCATTATCACTAGAAAAACTTGTCGGTTGAATATGGAGAGAAATTTTGGACCTAAGAAAATCGGTCAATTTAAAAGGTCCAGACCTGGAAGAAATGGGCCAAAATGACATAGTCCAGTTTTTCCTTAAAACACACTAATATTTCATCTCTCTGGTCATTGTATAGCATCATTATCACTAAATGTACTTGTCGGTTGAATATGGAGAGGATTTTGGGACCTAAGAAAATCGATCAATTTCCCAAGGTCGGACCTGGGTTAAATGGGCTAAAATGACAAAGTCCAGTTTTTCCTTAAAACACACTAATTTCAATCTCTCTAGTCATTGTATAGCATCATTATCACTAGAAGGACTTGTCGGTTGAAAATGGAGAGAAATTTTGGACCAAAGAAAATTGGTCAATTTAAAAGGTCCAGACCTGGTAGAAATAGGCCAAAATGACAAAGTCCAGTTTTTCCTTAAAACACACTAATATTTCATCTCTTTGGTCATTGTATAGCATCATTATCACTAGAATAACTTGTTGGTTGATTATGGAGAGAAATTTGGACTTAGAAGATCGGTCAATTTACAAGGTCCGTACGTACCTTGGAGAAATGGGCCAAAATAACAAAGTCAAGTTTTTCCTTAAAACACACTTATTTCAATCTCTCTGGTTATTTTATAGCATCAGTATCACTAAAAGAACTTGTCGGTTGTATATGGAGAGAAATTTAAGACCTAAGAAAATCGGTCAATTTCCCAGGTCCGGACCTTTGAGAAATAGGCCAAAATGACAAAGTCCAGTTTTTCCTTAAAACACACTAATTTCAATCTCTCTGGTTATTTTATAGCATTTGTATCACTAGAAGGACTTGTCGGTTGAATATGGAGAGAAATGACCAATGAAGAATATTGACATGAAATCAGGGATTCGTGAGTATATACTACCTAAACTATCAAATAAGACAAATTGGATCTCAGAACTTGATACTTTAAAACAGTCTTTGCCAACAGCCTGGAAACACCTCTTGAATTCAAACCAATCGTGCAAAACGAAAATAAAAACCACCCTCAGTATTAACATAAATAACATAAATATTAATGATACAACTAATAGATACATTTATAACTTATACATAAAAGATAAGTTCGAACGTCCATATGTGCACGATCATTGGGAAAGAATATTCAACAAAAATATCAATTGGATTTCATTTTATTTCTTTATGAATGAAATAAACCAAGATAATCGTATGAAGCAATTAAAATGTAAAACTATTCACAGAATCTTAGCAACTAACGAGAATCTTTTTAAGTGGAACATATCATATAGAATATGCCTTCTCTGTAACGAATTCGAAGATTACGAACATATTTTTATTCGTTGTAAATATCTTGACTTATTTTAGTCTACCGTTGAAAAAGCATTAAGAAGATGTGGCTATCATAGATCGTTAAAAAACTTAGAATATCATAATGTTAATATTCTTTAAAAAGTTTCTCCTAGTGCATATACAAAACATACTATATAAGTGAAAGGAGAACTAAACATTTGAATTTGACACTAACCCTTTATAATGATATCATCGTAGCTATACAGTACTTTGAAAACAAAAGGGTAAAAATCCCAATTCTAGAAGTATTCTTAAGCTGTCTGTAGCTAATATCTCATTATTATATTGAATTTGACCTTTTTTTCTAACCATTTACTATATTGTAATGTCTTATGTTAGTTCTTTATACATGTAATGTTTGAATATACTTAAATAAATTAATTGTTGAAGGCAATTGAAAAAAATAAAGAAAAAAAAATAATACAGTTGTTTCTAGGGCAGACAGGCAGGTGAACGCTATAAAGCTTAACATGTCTTCATAGTCAGGATAGACGGGTATTATCAGAGACTGGTTTTGTAAATTCAAGCGTTGTATCCTTATTTTTTATGAATTCTTTTCACTGCTGTTTGCAGAATTTGTGATATTTTGTGTCCCTAGACCAGGGGTAGGAAGTTCGACTCGCAATGTTTCTAAACCATTGATGTGAATGTTTCAAATATATTGAATCTTTAGAGTAGGAAATGGACTATCAGAATCTGATAGAATAATGTTGAATTTTGCATTACTTTATATTTTATTGGTGTTTGAAAATAGGCGAAAATGAACGTATAATGCAAAAACAATTTCACAAAACCTTAATTACTTTTCTACTAAAACTGTTATTTTCACGAAATTGTCTTTTTATAGTAGCATGTGCACTGCTGTAACAGGATGTAAAAGGGTCGAGGGCAAGTTTGGGGTTTTAAGACGAATAGAAGAAATATGGGTGAGGGACCAAGTTTTGAGGGTAAGTCGAACATAGGAAATGGCCGCTGAAGAGAAGAACTTGACTAAAATGCTTGAAAAAGGTCTGAGATATTATGATGACCTTACTAGGCAAGTTTAAAGACTAAAATATAGTTTCTGTGACTTTGTTTAGAGAAGAACCTAAGTTATGACCATTTTGACTTCTACAAATGGTCTTATAGAGTATATGTAGGCGGGTGCAAAAAATTTTTTTCATGCCATTTTTTCCTGCAATTATTTTCTATAATATTTAAGGTTATCCTAATATTAACAAATACACATATATATCAAAGTCGAACAAGTGTCCATCTGTCCGTACAGCCGTCAGTGCGAGGTAACATGTCACTTTCTCGGTATTGACTAAGTTTGGCAAGATATTGTGAGAAAAGAAGAAGGTCTTTTCAAATTGAAACCTATATACTCATTAAGCTTAGGAACATATGTAGAGAGTAACGTGCGATCTGTTCCGATATGAGCTATGGTTGGGTGTCAGCAGATGTTCGAACTTGGGTTGGAAAACTGGTTTTATGAGTCTATTATGATGCATTCTCGTTATTGTATGGGAATTCCAACCTGTTTTCGATGAGAAAAGTGTCTGATCTTGATATACGTTGTAGGTTCATGTCCTATGAATGATCTTATTCAAAGAGACTGATCATCAGAGCAATGGCTAAGTGCTGTTTCAGGTTCAAATTCTGGTCTTAAATTAAAGGGAAATATGTCGTCAAGCAAACTCTTGAGACAGTAAGAACGGCATTAGATAAGAATGATTTCTGTTCTCAATATATGTTGTAGGTACATACACTGGGAATAATACGTGACAAGATAGTTGGTCGTTGGACCCTTGGTTCGTGAGCAATGCTAGCTTGCGTGATCAATCCGAGGCAAAACGGACCATCAAGATACTTTGTTTTTGTGTATTCATTTCCATATGAGCATTGGGTTATTCTTGCACAGTATCTATATAAGATATTAGTTCAACTTTGTACTAACAAATACATATGAGAACAAGTGTCCGTATACCCGTCCGTACTAGGTGGCATGTGGTCAATTTCTTGTTATTGACTGTTTTCTGACCAATTTGAAAGAAAACGCATCAGCAGCAGACGACTTTTAGATTTATTAACACCTATGGTATAGTAGAATCTTAACTTTTTTACAATGGTTTCAACCCTTGTATTATGCCATCCATAGACTCGTAGAACTATCATATAGTCTATGATGAATACGTTTTATACTTACCGGCAAAACATTACATGGATAAGGAAAGCTGTATAAGCCCCATCTATTAAAATATTTGGGCATTATAACAGAGCCTGGTTCTACACACAAAGGTCAGCGGCAATGTACAATAACCCTTGCCGCATATGTTTCACACAAGAGTGAATGTTAAAAACAAGCTTGTAGAATCTAAAAAAAGGAGAAAATTCGCTGAGAAATAGACAAAAAAAGTCATCTTTTTTAATTTGACAGGCCTGGATGTGGGTAGTTGTACACCTTTCATTCTCCATTCAAGGTACCAATGAGACAATGAACTTTGAGCCAATTAGCAAAACTTCAAGTTGTTGAAAACTCCAATAAATTATATTTCAATGGATTCAGTTCCTACATCGGTTCAAATAAAGTCTTACAATAAAACAAATGTTGAATGATCGACTCAAAATGTCATAAGTGAAGGTACCTGAAGAAGGATGTGGTTTGATGTCGAAAATGTGCGATTGTTCGGTGTTTTAGGGAAATTCCAACCCACGGCAGATGAGACAATTGCCTGATATTGGTATATATTGTAGCTACTTATCCTAGTAGGATTCTAGCACAAATGGCTGATCATCAGACCCTCAGTACGTGAGCATTGGCTAGTATGCGGGCTCAATGCCCTCAAAAAGAGCCTTTCAAATTAAAACCTTTTTACTATTTTCAGCACCTACTTTTTCATTTAATCATAAAAGCGTTATATTCAAAAGGGTATGCAAACCAACTTGGTTATTGAATTGCGCCCAAAAGAAAATTAAAAGTAGGCATCAATATTTCTTTTAACAAAAAAGAAATGACAAATATATATTATCAATACAGACCCTTTTGAAGAGTTGAACATTGTGACAAAAAATGATATGATAAAGATATAGTAGAAGGTGTTCTACTCTTATAGAACATGCTAAAACGAGAAACATACAAGAATGGAGAAAATGATCGGCTGTTTGGTAGTTAAATGCTTTTCATGATTTTTTTCGGTGCAGACGGAACGAAAAATTTTGGATTCCCATTAGATAAATGAAAACGGTAACTATATTATTTAAAGCAAATAATCGTGTTAAGTATAACATGTGTATTCAACTGTAAGTTAATATTGATGCAAATTCTGGTAAACTGTCTTTAAATTATAGTCAACAGATTCCCCATCTTAGAATTAAACATGGTTGACATATTTTAATTGAAAATCGTAACCCAATGCTATTCGAACTTCCGGTTTGCATGGATCTGTGATGGATATTCCAGTTGTCAGATCAGAAGAAAAAGAGTAAAAATTCAATTCATCGATTGCAAGCTCCAAACGGGTCTTAAAAGTAAACCAACAAATACTCTGTTATATCCTATGTTTGTCTATTCGCTTGTTTTACAAAAATCTTAAGTGCAGAAATTAACGACAAATGGTGATTTTCAGAGGAAATTTTTACCTTTTCTCATCAATTGTACTGCAATGACCGATAAAAAATTAACGTTAAAGACTTGAATTTCTGCTTTTCCGCTTCTGAGCACGATCCCGAGGAAACTCGATATGTTCTGTCTCGGTACACTTCCCTCTACATACCCAGCGAGTTCGGTCGAGATCAGACTTCTATTAACAGATTTCGATTTTGCATTGAATTATAGAGGAAAATTGAAACAGCTGTTTTTCCACTTCTGAGCATGAGTCCCGGGGAAATGCGATATTTTCTGTCTCGGGATACTTCACCCTACATACCCAGCGAGTTTGGTCGAGATTGGACCTCTATTAACAGATTTCGATTTTGCATTGAATTATAGAGGGAAACTTTGAACGGCTGCTTTTCCACTTCTGAGCACGAGTCCCGGGTAAACGCGATATTTTCTGTCTCGGGATACTTCACTCTACATATCCAGCAAGTTTGGACGAGATCGGACATTTTTTAACAGATTTCGATTTTACATTGAATTATAGAGGAAAACTTGAACGTCTGCTTTTCCGCTTCTTAGCACAATCACGGCGAAACTCGATATTTTCTGTCTCAGTACTTCACTCTACATACCCAGCGAGTTTGGTCGAGATCAGATTTCGATTAACAGATTTCGATTTTGCATTGAATTATAGAGGGAAAATTGAAACGGCTGCTTTTCCACTTCTGAACACGAGTCCCGGAATAACTCGATATTTTTTGTCTCGGGATACTTCACCCTACATACCCAGCGAGTTTGGTCGAGATTGGACCTCTATTAACAGATTTCGATTTTGCATTGAATTATAGAGGGAAAATTGAAACGGCTGCTTTTCCACTTCTGAACACGAGTCCCGGGGAAACTCGATATTTTCTGTCTCGGAATACTTCACTCTAAATACCCAGCGAGTTTGGTCGAGATTGGATTTCTATTAACAGATTTCGATTTTGCATTAAATTATAGAGGGAAACTGGGAACGGCTGCTTTTCCACTTCTGAGCACGAGTCCAGGGAAACGCGATATTTTCTGTCTCGGGATACTTCACTCTACATACCCAGCGAGTTTGGTCGAGATTGGATTTCTATTAACAGATTTCGATTTTGCATTAGATAATAGAGGGAAACTTGGAACAGCTGTTTTCCCACTTCTGAGCACAAGTCCCGGGGAAACTCGATATTTTCTGTCTCTGGATACTTCATCCTACATACCCAGCGAGTTTGGTCGAGATTGGACCTCTATTAACAGATTTCGATTTTGCATTGAATTATAGAGGGAAAATTGAAAGGATGCTTTTCCACTTCTGATCAAGAGTCCCGGGGAAACTCGATATTTTTTGTCTCGAAATACTTCACTCTAAATACCCAGCGAGTTTGGTCGAGATTGGACCTCTTTTAACAGATTTCGATTTTGCATTAAATTATATAGGGAAACTTGGAACGTCTGCTTTTCCACTTCTGATCAAGAGTCCCGGGGAAACTTGATATTTTCTGTCTCGAAATACTTCACCCTAAATACTCAGCGAGTTTGGTCGAGATTGGACCCTATAAACAGATTTCGATTTTGCATTGAATTATAGAGGGAAACTTGAATGTCTGCTTTTCCGCTTCTGAGCACGAGTCCCGGGGAAACTCATATTTCCTTTCTCTGGATACTTCACCCTAGATACCCAGCGAGTTTGGTCTAGATTGGACCTCTTTTAACAGATTTCGATTTTGCATTGAATTATAGAGGGAAAATTGAAACGGCTGCTTTTCCACTTCTGAGCACGAGTCCCGGGGAAACTCGATATTTTCTGTCTCGGAATACTTCACTCTAAATACCCAGCGAGTATATTCCAGATTGGATTTCTATTAACAGATTTTGATTTTTGTATTATATTATAGAGGGAAACTTGGAACAGCTGCTTTTCCACTTCTGAGCACGAGTCCCGGGTAAACGCGATATTTTCTGTCTCGGGATACTTCCCTCTACATACCCAGCGAGTTTGGTCGAGATTAGACTTCTATTAACAGGTTTCGATTTTACATTGAATTATAGAGGGAAACTTGAACGGCTGCTTTTCCACTTCTGAGCACGAGTCCCGGGGAAACTCGATATTTTCTGTCTCGGGATACTTCACTCTACTGTACATACCCAGCGAGTTTGGTCGAGATTAGACGTATATTAACATATTTCGATTTTGCATTGAATTATATAGGGAAACTTGGAACGGCTGCTTTTCCACTTCTGAGCACGAGTCCCGGGGAAACTCGATATTTTCTGTCTCGGGATACTTCACTCTACATACCCAGCGAGTTTGGACGCGATCGGACATTTTTTAACAGATTTCGAGTTTACATTGAATTATAGAGGGAAACTTGAACGTCTGCTTTTCCGCTTCTGAGCACGAGTCCCGGGGAAACGCGATATGTTCTGTCTCGGATCTTCCCTCTACATACCCAGCGAGTTTGGTCGAGTTCAGACTTCGATTAACAGATTTCGATTTTGCATTGAATTATAGAGGGAAACTTGGAACGGCTGCTTTTCCACTTCTGAGCACGAGTCCAGGGGAAACGCGATATTTTCTGTCTCGGGATACTTCACTCTACATACCCAGCGAGTTTGGTCGAGATTAGACTTCTATTAACAGATTTCGATTTTGTATTGAATTATAGAGGGACAATTGAAACGGCTGCTTTTCCACTTTTGAGCATGAGTCTCAGGGAAACGCGATATTTTCTGTCTCAGGATACTTCCCTCTACATACCCAGCGAGTTTGGTCGAGATTAGACTTCTTAAAACAGATTTCGATTAAACATTGAATTAAACAGGGAAATGTGAAAGGGCTGCTTTTCCACTTCCGGGCACGAGTCCCCGGGAAACTCAATGTTTCATGTGTTGGAACGCTCCTAATGAGTTTGGTCGAGCTCCAACCACTATCAACGGATTTCTATTTTGCATAGAGTTTTATAGCAAAACTTGGAACGGCTTTTTCACTTCTAGGCAAGAGTCCCGAGAAAACGAGATTATTTCTATCTTTGGATGCTCCATACTACATATCAAGCGAGTTTGGTCGAGATTGAACCACCATTAACGGATTTCGATTATGCATTTAGTTAGATAGGGAAGCTTTGAACGGCTGCTTTTCTGATTCTATGAAAGAGTCCCTGGGAAACGTGATATTATCTCATAGGCGTAGGAGCCGGGGGGCCAGGGGGGCCCGGCCCCCCCAATATCCAGACTGGGGGGGCCAGAGTATACTTTGGCCCCCCCAATATTCACAATGGAAGATGAAGATTTTTGGAAAGAAAAAATGAAAGAAATGAAATTAAACAGCAGAATTAATATAAAAGTGTATTTTGTGCTTTATTTAATACCATTTCGCCTTTTGTTACGAACAATTACTAAAACATTTTGACGTCATCATCGCAAATGGCAATCTGAATACATCAGGTTTATCCAATGAAATCTCAGCTCACGGAAGTAGTTTCAACTAACGAAAACAATGATGCAAAACGTACTCTAAGCAGTCAGACCCTATATTGTATTTAAATATAAACTTATTTTTTGTTTGAAACGTTAACGAACTCGTGGCTGTGACAGTATGGTGGCTGTTACTCTTAGTAAATGACAATACAATATGCTTTCCGCGTGAGATCGAGACTTGGCCAATCCTATTTTCTTTTTCTTTTGGTTATTTTGTCTTAACTAAGATACACAATTCCATACGCTTTCTTTTAATTCATTTAATGATATCCAATTTGTAGACGCATTATTAGTCATGAGAAAGTTTAGGAATATTTATTCTTAGACCGGATTCATCTGAAGTTGCCCCCCCCCCCCAATGTTGAAAACGCTCCTACGCCTATGTATCTGTCTCTGGACGCTTCCATCTTTATACCCAGCAAGTTTGGTCGAGATCGGACCACTTTTGACAGATTTCGATTAAGCATTGAATAAAAAAGCGATACTTGGAACGGCTGTTTGCCCTCTTCTAGACAAGTGTCCCTGGAAAACGCGATATTTTCTGCCTCGGAACGCTTCCCTCTTTGTACCAAGCGAGTTTGGTCGAGATCGGATCACTTTTAACAGATCTCCATTTAAGGATTGAATAATAGTGCGAAATTTGGAACGGCTGGTTTCCCATTTATGGACACGAGTCCCGGGAAAACGGAATAATATTATCTGTCTCGGGACGCTTTCCTCTTTGTACCCAGCAAGTTTGATCGAGATTAGATCATTTTTGACGGATTTCAATTTTGCATTGAATTTAAGACTGAAACTTGGAAAGGCTGCTTTTCCACTTCAAGGCAAGAATCCCGAAAAAACGGGATTTTCTGTCTTTGAACACTCCATACTACATACCAAGCGAGTGTTGGCGAGATTAAACCATAATGAAAGGATTTCGATTGCATTTAATCAGATAGGGAAACTTGGAATGGCAGCTTTTCCACTTCTAGGCACGAGTCCCCGGGAAATGCAATATTTTCTGCTTTGGACGCTCCCCTCTACTTACCAGCAGGTTTAGTCGAGATCGGATCACTTTTAAACGATTCAAATTTTTCATTGAATTAAAGAGTGAAAATTGGAACGGCTGTCTTTCCACTTTTAGGCCAGAGTTCTAGTGAAACGCGATATTTTCTGTCTTAGTACTCTCCCTTCAACGTACTCAGCGAATTTGAGGTTTGCATTATCTTTGTTAACAGAATACTTTTGAAATTACTTTTGGAATCAAAGATAACTCTACGACCGTAAGTAATAAAGTTAACCTAAGACAATTATTTGGTTTAATTGCACGACTTCAAAGTATGCAAAAGAAAAACCGTTCAAGGCGAACAATTTGATTGTTGCTCAATAAGATGATTAAATTATGATAGGTACAAAACATTAATTAAGGCGGGCAAATTGCTTTTTATTAATTTCCTACAAAAGAGTCAATTCGTTTTAGCATATTGTCATGTCAATTGTAAATCTAATGGTGAGCAAAACAATATCACTTAAGGCAAACACATGGAGATTTAGTGATTTTCTTTTATATATCATTTAGGGCAAACAATTTAACTTATGGTATGTTATCAAAAATCGTTGTTTTATAGTTTTGTTTATTATTTATTAAAGACAATTATCTAAAAACATGAGATTGTTATTATAAATCTGAGACCAGAGGAGCCAAGTTCGATTCCCTTCTGTAGCATATTTCTCCAGTGTAGTATCCTTGAGCAAGACACTATTTCCTAGCCCTGTTTTCGACGATTATCATTTAAGACGAATATAATAGGAACATGTTGAAACGACTTTGAATTAAATTACGTATTATTGTTCGAACTCAACTTAGCTTGTTTCTTCAGTTTGTCTTTTTTGCTTGAATTGAAATGCGGATTGGTTAAATTAGATGTCTCCATTAATTGCAAACAATTTGATTTAGCTCTGTTATTACAGAGGCATTCTACGGATATATATCGGTTGCTGTCAGAATTATTGTATGATAAAGCAACAAAATCTTCCTGAATTAAGGAAGTATCAAAATTAATATCGCAAAGTACGAAAAGGTGAAATTATTTGCGGTTTAAAGCTTGTGGAAAGTGACAGCTAAACGTAAATATCCGTTTTCAAACTGAAAGTGTTAGTGTGAACAGATTTGATAATACTGGTTGCAGTTATACACACCATTTCAGTCTTATCTTTAATACTCATTTGATACCAATTGATACTTAGTTATGGTCCGTTCATTCATGTTCAAGATTTGATCTACATTTAATACTTAACATGAACATTTATTTTTCAATTAAACGCTGTGAATTTGGGGGTATAACCATGCTATTAGGCTGGTTCAATAATGTTGAAATCTGCGGAAAGGGATACGTATATTAAAAAAGGTGTATATAGCACCATGACAGATCTAATTATGTTCGAGCGCGCGGGGATTGATATTTACGACATGTACCACTGTTCGGGGATTTAAGAGGAAAATATCCACAATGATTACTTTGAATGAATTTAAATAAAAAAGCAAGACAAAGCTTAGACTTAACCTAATACCGGTCAATCAAAAAAAAAATCGCTATACAACTGAAAAATACAACACGCATTAAACCCAATATCAAAAACAAAAACAACTTACTGTTGCCCAAGCATTTATTTAAGTGCTGTAATTTCCTTTTAAAGATACTTTCTCAGAGATGTGTGCATTTGGAGCAATAATCGTCATTTTTTTTTATTCACAATCCTTGTCACTTTACCACAGATAATTTTCAATTTCTTTACTTAAGAAGTACAAAAATCTGGTTATGTCGTTATTGAACATGAAGTGCGCTGTCGCACCTGTATGTTTTTCTTTGGAAAACCGTTAATTAATAAACGGAGGAATTCTCTGTCGGCGAACTTTGCTTTAGAGACAGCTAAAGATATATTTCATATGAATTACCTCCCTTAAATCTTTAATTTTCACATGGAAATTATCAATTCACGAACACTTTTTATGATAAGTAACTTGAGTTTAATAGGGCATTTGTTCTGTTGCATCTTTAATTTTGTTATCCTGAAAATACCTCTTCTTAATCTTCAGCGTAGATGTATCCTAACATCCTATGTATCAATTTGTTTACTTGCTCACAGAATGGCAAATGCCTAAACGGTGAGGTTAAACTGAAAACTATGATTATAATCTAATTAAGGAAGATCATTTTTTTTTTTAATATTTATGCCAAGCTTGTATTTTTACTAAACAAATAAACGTTAGACAAATGAGCCATGGTTTGACAAAGTTGTGTGGAAAAAAGAAAAAAGTTAAATAATGCTTTGCATGAATACAATTCTAGAAATAATGACAGTAATCGTACAATCATGTCCACACTAAGAACAGAATATAAACAGCGTATTCGTCAAAAGAATCTTGATTATGATTATACTCAAACACAAACTTTAGAACGTATGCGATTTAAAAATGCTAAAGAGTACTGGAAATTACTTAAGGGTGCACACAAGGAAAGCAAAACCAATTTAACGGCGGATAACTTTGCGACACATTTTAAAGCAATAAACGACCTGAGTTCAACTTTTTTTCAACCTGACGAAGACATTTTGAATTTTAACGAGAAGTATTTAAATGGTGAATTACAAGAATTGTTTGAGGAATTGAATATACCTATAACAGGGAACGAACTTTTAAAGGTCTGTAAAGATCTGAAATGTGGTAAATTATCGCAAATGTTTATCTTGTGATACTCTTCTCAGAGAATTAAGGATTGTTATACACAAAAATGGTTTGCTGATCTAAATGAGTCACCAAAAGCATTGCACTATAGATATTTTAAATCTATGTTAACTCCAGAATTATATCTTAATACTGACCTATCCTATATACAAAAAAAGACATTATCTAATTTTAGGTGTTCATCCCATGATTTAATGATTGAAAAGGGTAGACATTTAAAGATAGAAAGAGAGCAGAGATTTTGCCAACTTTGTAAACAACTAAACTTTAACATTATTGAGGACGAATATCATTTCTTTTTAGAATGCAAAAGTTACCAACTGCTGCGCAATATGTATTTTGAAAAGTCATGGCTTAGACACGTAAATCAGCAAACCTTTTATTCTATTTTGGAATGTAATAATAAATCAAGTATATTCAAAGTATCAACATATCTTGTAAAAGCCTTTGAACTTAGACAAAATCTAATTGAAGAACTATTGTAATGTATTTGTTTGTGGATTGTCACTCTTGTGCATGTATATTATGTTACTGTATGTTGTACTATGGGCATATGGCCTCTGTACTTGAATAAACATGTCTCTCACTCTAGAAGACGAATTTCATTTTATCCTCGAATGTCCTCTCTACCATCATATCAGAAAGAAGTATATAAAGAAATACTATTGGAAACATCCAAATATTGTTAAATTCATAAGGATTATGAAAACAGAAAGTAAAAAAATCAGAAAAACTTGGCTGTGTATGTCCATAAAAGTTTCGAAATAAGAAATAGAACATTTTACAATAATGTCTAATAAGTTTTACTGTGTAACTTATTGTAGATTGTCCTATTTCTGTTACCATTTGCCTTGTTTATGTATATGTAAATGCCTATAGAATTATTGTTTTATGTTTAGGTGATTATATGTAGGCCTACTCATACATGAGTTCTTATAGTGATTTTATCCTGTCACTAGTGCCATTTCGGGACAGATAACTAGGTGCCGTATAACATTTGTGATATCCGGCACTAACCATATAATACATGCACGCGACTAGTCATGACGTCATAAGAACGATATGACGTCATGTTTACATCATTCTCTACTTATTTTTTCCGTTTTTCTCGTGTTTTATTTACATTTTGTTTGTTTGAAAGAATAGATAAAGGTAACAGGATAAATAGAATAGATGGTTGGTGTCTTTGAATGGGAAAAGTTATCGGGCTCGGCATCGGAATATTATCCGTTTCGCCTTCGGCTCACCGGATAATATTCCTAAGCCTTGCCCGATAACATTTCCGATTCACGACACCAACCATCTATTCTCTATATATATGCATCTATCTAATAGTAGGCAAGTGCATGTATGTGTCTGTGGATATATGTGTATGTATATACATGAACAAATATTGTGCATGCACATGCATAAACCACTATATGTAAATTCTAGTCTTAAATATTATTGTATTCTTCTCCACAAAAGCAATACGCGATGTACAGGTTAAGTGTTTACGAATTGCCTTTTGAATGGACCTTGTATTAACCAGAACCGTGCTTAACATTGTTGTAGCTTTCATCTTATAAAATACTCCAGCAAATATATTGCTTGAGTTTGCATTTTGATTGTGAATACATGTACTTTAAATGATACTTTGATATATTGCAACTATATCCTACATCTAGGTTTAGCACGGTACTGGTGTGTCTCTTAAATGTTTACTTCTTGTGTATTTTGTTTGGTTTAACGGTTTACCCTCACCACCTAGGCAAATGCCATTCGGTGAGCAGCCATTGTTTGTTTACGTGGACAATAAGTTGATATGACTATTTTATTTTATTAAACATGCATTTACATATATATGTTTTCCATTTATTTCTCTCTGATTATTTTGTCTCTATTCATTCCTAAATTCTGCCCCTGAGGTAAATCGTCTTATTTCCGGCGGATAACGCAAAATGCACACAGGCACTAAATATGTATTTAAATACACACAAATTGGTTATATATCACAAGTGAAGATTTTTTTTACCCTTTTCATTAAAGATGATCATATGAACACATCTTTGTTTCATATTTAGTCAATCAGCTCTTTCCGGCGTTCCCCGGCTTGTGACGGGGACTGCTGAGTTGATATGATTGGCCCTTCGTTGCTGACCTACTTTCAGAAATGGCTCCCCATTACCTCCGAGGTTATTTTAAGAAATGGCCGAGGTGTTCCGAATGGGTAGGCACTTTTCTGGACGAATTCAACCTGAGATGGGAGACAACTGGTGCATTACAAACTTACTGGACTGTGCGAGTTTCCTCCCGCTATACACTTAACAGTGACAACGGTCGTCTGCTCGCAACCTCCAGCAAGCCCGGGATGGAGGTGGGCGGGGCTCGGGATCGGACAACTAATGTAGGTGTCCGATCCAGAGCCGCCCCCACCTCTGCTGTAAAAAGAGTAAGCATCAGCTTATGAAAGGGACTGATTTGCAATCCATAATTGTAGTCAAACACTTTAGCCTATTATCATAAAAGTTAAGAGAAATGTAAATTGCAACCCCCATGTGCCTATATAATAATGCTTCCACTCCTGTGAACACAAATCTAGCTCAATGATAGATTAATAAAATCAATATACAATATTGATATGACCCACCAGGAGGGTGTCTATTGTTTAGTCTTCTGATTAGACAGCATTTCTATGAAGGCTGATCAAAGGCTTTACAGTATACAAAAAGTATGTCTATAACCTTTCCCTTGATGTATCCTCGGGGTCCCAAACTTCGATGATGTAAGCGCGTCGCGAAAACCGATCAAATAAAAACACAATAAAAGTAACTGAAACACAATAAAGATGTACTGACCTCATTAAAAAATGTTTTTTCCTTTCCTAAAATCCCGTTTCTACGAAGTCAATCCACCAAATGTAGCTAAACAGTGTCGTTTATCATCACCGAAAATTCACTATCGGAATTGTCCGCCATTTTTAACTGGTACCTTGATTCGATGACGTCATTGTTTGTTAACAAAAGTGTATTCATGAGTTAGGCACAATAGAAATATCAATCTCCTATGCAGAGTTGTCGTAAATGTGGGAGTGTAGCGGGAACCAATTTACTCTGGTAGAGAATGTAGAAATATATGTTGGGTTTTCAGCCAGGTTAATAGTGGTCCTATTTAAACAATGTTAGATTTTGGAAATAACAGAATTTGAAAGGATAACTTTTTTTTTAAACAATTTCAAACCAACAAACAGATAAATAAATTTGATACTATTTACACCAATATTGTCAAGTAATGTCTAATTTTCATCATTCTGTATAGTGAGGGCATAAAAATATATCCCCTCTCCTTACAACCCTGACTTTAGTACACATAGGCGTAGGAGCGTTTTCAACATTGGGGGGGCCAACTTCAGATGAAGACCGGTCTAAGAATAAATGTTCCTAAACTTTTTAATGACTCTTCATGCATTTACAAATTCAATAACATTATGAGAATTAAAAGAAAGCGTATGAAAATGTGTATCTTTAATAATAAGAAAAAAAAAAGGGATATGCCAGGTCTCGATCTCACGCGGAAATCAAATGTATTGATTTAAACAAAAAGTAGCTGCAACCAGACTGTCACAGCCACGGAATCATCTAGTACAAGAGTGAGAATAAACTATGGTTTAACCTTTAGCTAACAATTGAAGACAATATTGAGTCTGACTCCTTAGAATAAATTCTATTACACCATTGTTTTTGTCAATCAAGACTTCCCGGGTATTTTTGTGAGCTGAGTTTTCATTGGGTAAACCCGATGTGTTCAGATTGTCATTTGCGATGATGACGTCAAAAAGATTTTGGTTATTGTGAGTTACAAAAGGTGAATTGGAATTAGATAAAGCACAAAAATACACATTTATTTTTATTCTGCTGTTAAATTGCGTTTCTTTTCTTTTTCTTTTCAAATATCTTCATTTGCCATTGTGAATATTGGGGGGGCCAAAGTATAGTCTGGCCCCCCGGTCTGGATATTGGGGGGCCGGCCCCCTGCCCCCCCGGCTCCTACGCCTATGGTACAGAATTGTAAATGAACCCAATGTTTACAAGGCAACCCATTTTGTATTCCATCACACTGTACCCATTTAACTATTACAAGAGGAATGCTTTTCCTCATTTCCTCTGGGCTCCTCCTATCACAAACACAGCAAAGCTCTTCATCACTATCATACTCATCAGATAAAGTAAGTGAGGATTCATTGTCTGAAACTAAATTGATATGAGAAGGCCCAGTTAACTGACTTTCTATAGGTATATGCTTTTGTTTAACTACATTTTTTCCACACATTTTATGTCTAGTTTTGTCTTTGTTTTCTTGCTCTTTCATTTTTTCACAACTTTTCCTTACTTTTTTATGTTTGTTTTCATATACCACCATCTGTTCTATGACATTCTCTGAAATTTCCTTTCCCGCAACTATCTTACTTACAGTGTCTCTTTGTTTGCCTTTGATTTCACCTTTGACTTTCTTTAAATCTTTTTCCCTTCTTTCAAAAATATTTAACTCTTCACCACCTTCCACTGTGGCTTGACTGTCATTGTCAGAATCCGACTGTTTATTGTACACAGTGGATGGCAACAAATATTCACATGGAATAGATGAAGGGTTCAGTGGATGGATTCCAGTACGTCTGAAACCAGAGATGATATTTTCTGGTGACAAAGCCTTGATGTAGGTCCTGCAGGCAAGGTCATAAACTTCATATCTGGTTATTCCAGCATATGTTGACCGTATGGCTTTGTGACATAGAGCATTATTTATGTTTTGGAAGGGACCATAACAAGAGACATCCATTGGTTGTAGTATATGGCTTGTGTGTGGTGGCAGAATAAATATTACAAGATTGTGATTTCGGGCCCACTCAGATAATCCAACGGAGACATGAGATTTATGTCCATCAAGTAGAAGCAAGATTTTCTGGTTTGGATGGTTAGGAACAAACTTCAAGAAATGGTTTTCAATGTACTGCCTGAAAATGACACCATTGGACCAACCCGATTCCGACATAGTTCCATCAGCTCCTGGAGAGGCTCCCTTTAGTAAATCCTGTTGCACCCGCTTTCCCGGAAAAACAAAAAAGGGTGGAATTGCGAACCCAGCAGCATTCCCTTCACCTAGAATCGTAACTGTCTTCCCTCTCCCTGAAGTCACAGCAGACGGACAGTATGCTGAACTGGCAACAATGTGGGGTGGTTTATGTTCAACAGAAATACCCTTCTCATCAACATTATAAATTAAATGTGGTTGGTCAGTTAAACCATGCCTTTGTAAGCATTGTTTCAGACTTCTGAAATACTCATCTACAGTTGCTACGGATGCCATTTTAGCACGAGCTAATTCCAGTTACCTGGGTTTTAGAACCTTTAACTCTAGCCATCTTTTAATAAAACCTTTCATCCATTTTATAGTTAATGGCTCTGAATGTTCCCTTTTTCCAAGTTCCACAGCATAGTCTGAAGCTGCTCCAACACACTCCCTTCTTGAGTATCCATAACCCAATTCAGCCATATTTTTTAAGTGTTTTACAAGGCATGCTTCTTCATATTGTGTGAAGAGGGGTGCCTTTCCAACGGTAACAGTCTCAGAGTACCCACAGAACGCTATACTTTCCGAAATAATCTGCAAATTCTGTCACCTTGTGCAACCAGAACGGCATGTTTACCCTAGACTTACGTCTGCTTCCGCCTAGTTCGTTCTGTACAGGGAATTCCGCTGACTCATTGATCGGGAAAGACCGTTAATTTTTAGCTGTAAGACCTTTACTTTTGTTAGCACCCTTCACGTATATATGGTTAATTTCAGTTTTTCATATGCATATCGATGGTTCTTTTCTTATTGATATTTATTGTGTCGCCATGTTTCCAGCGACCTTTATCGGCCAGTTTTTTGGGTCGTGACCACTTTTATTGGTCTCGGCCAGATTTATCGGCCAGTTTTTTGGGTTGCGACCACTTTTATTGGTCTCGTCCAGATATTCGGCCAGTTTTCTTGGTCGCGGCCAGGTTTTGTTGGCCGGTCGGCCGTATTTTTATGGTCACGGCCTAAGATTCACGTGCGCAGCCAATGCTTAGTATATAAAGGCTTGAAATTATTGGTCATGGTTCAGTCTGGCTCTAGAAACTAAAAACACTAACTCCACGCCTGTTTGCCCAAAAATCCTCAGCTTCTTTTATTACGAAACCTTTGCAACTAAACTGTTTTATATAACGAATTGCCTGCGGTATACCATTCACAGTAGTAGAGTACCAACAACATAGTCCTGTTAACATTTAAGATACCGTTACTGATACCTCTACCGTTTTAATTAAAGAGAGTTTATAACCGCCGAAACAAGCCTTGACCGTTTTGATATTCAAACCCATTGTTACGAAGACACTCTACCCACGAACCCGTAACAATATGTTCCAGACAGCCCGAAAATATTTACAGCAGGCAAATATGGCATTGGCTAGATAGGAGGGTTAGACATATATTATTTACGCAATAAATCGCGTGTTGCAGTGGTTTAAATTTCTTAAATCTGCGATAAAGCTATATATTCTCATTGAGGGGGGTTGGATATAGTCCAGTTTTCCGTAATAATGAATGGGGAAAAAGGGGGGAGAGTAAAAAAAAAAAATTTGCATTAAAGGGTTAAGAATGTTGTACCAATTTGAACCACTGGGAGGAGCACGCTGGTCGCTACACTACCCAAAACCTCCCCCGCCGAACCCGGCATTCACTCCATCATTTTTAAATGAAGGTTAGGAACCCCCGAGTCCAACGGGTTAAGCAAAAAATCGATAGTGCAACCGACACGCGTAGCTCCTAAACAAACATAAACGCGTGTCGTTATAAATAGTGACCGGCTTCTTGTGTACTGATGGGCCTATGGCCTTATATATCGATAAAGTATCTATCTACCCATTAACTCGGATGATCCAAGCTGTAACTACGTGACATGTTTATCTTGTGATAGTGAAATATCTCCGTCTGGATCATTCGGACTATCTACCCATCGGCATTGTTCTTAAGTAACGTTCTTATCAAGTCTGTGGTTTTATTGCCCTAGCATCTAGTCATTAATCAATTTAACAAGTTAACCATTAACTGTACGATCTTTATGGCAACCTTTTATCCAAACAAATAAAAAGCGTATCAACCATTTTTTTCTCTAATGTCAGAACTAACTGAATGTCAAGTCACATTGTTCAATAATTTTTGAACCGATCGAAATTCTCGACCTACAAGCATAAATGTAAATGTTGTATAAGATCACAACAATTATTGATAATTCTATGTTTTACATTGCAATTGGCTTTCGGAAGCATTTTCGCAAGAAAATGATGTTTGTCTTACCTTTATACTATAATAAATTGTGAATATTCATAAATTGTACAATACTGCAATTGATATAACCGTTTTAATGTATCTACCTCTTATTTGAATAATCGTTTAGTATTAGTTGAAATGTTGCGCTTGTACCCGGTGAGACGGAAATTAATAATATAGATCTATATGTCATCATTGCTTGCTATGGAATAAAGGCACTCTTAAACCCAATCTCCCATGCAGAGTTATCTTCCCCCGGATGTGGGAGCGTAGCGGGAACCAATTTACTCTGGTAGAGATTGTCTTAAACCAACTAAAATAATCGAAATAGGACTAAATAGGTATAGGCCTTTTCATTGCATGGGGTCCTGGCCCGTTCGTATACCGCGAACTAGGGCCAGGTGTCAGAGAAAGTTTACCGAACACAATAGTGTTCGGTTATGCCGAGGTATTCCGAATGAAACAACATCGACTGCGCATGCGCGTCGATTAAGGGTCTGCAAGCTTATTCATGAGAAAATGCACCTATTTAGACACCCTACTTAGCGTTGGATCCTTTTAAGATGAAATCGTGACTCTGGTTTTTATTGTATTTTATAGCGTTGTGTTTTGTAATGGAACACAAATGCAGTTCACCGCGCAAATCACCCAAACCGGGTTGTGTTTGTGACACAAGTATTGAAAAGTCAAGCTCTTTGTGTCGTGTTTTACCATATAACAAATCCGGAGTATACCAAAGTAAACTTTATGGTGGAATGTCTGTAATAGATGGTGTCGTGTGCTTAAATTTGCTATATAAAAGTACTTAATATTGACAAGATATTTACAGAATTAAGGAAGGCGTGTCAATCTTCCAAAGATAGAGTTTTAAAAGACGAGATATGACGAGACAAGAATATATTTGGAAAATCGTTTGATATGCAATATATGTTAGAATAGTATTGATTCTGATATCAAATTCTTGAGATCTAAATGTGTCCAAATCAGTTTATTCTTAGTTCATGCGTTCCCCCACTTTTTGATGACTTCGTCAACTACAGGTTCTTATGTTAAATCAGACTTCAAAACAACACTAAATAAGCCTATTGCGATAATGTTTCATACTAATTATAATTGATTTTGTAGGCTTCATATGGTTTTGTCAAAACGAAAATAAAGGTGTTTAATTTGTTGAGAAGCTTGGCTTTTGATTATAATTTGGAAAAGAAAAATTACGTTCTTTTTTCCTTGTTTGTTATTTAACTTATGACTGCATAAAGGGAATAAATACAGATGCCGTTTCGTTGATATACCAAAACTCTTGTCGGTGGGATTCTTATCTTTATTGCCTGTTAATTGAATTCGTGATTGTTTAACCAGAGATAAGTGAAACCCTTTACCCTTTCTTTTTATGTGTCGTTGAATTTGATTAAAAAGAAGATGTTATGGGAAAGATAGAAGAAAATCCCAATTTTTCTCAATTTTATGTGGTCTTTCTTTCTTCAAAATCTCCTATTAACACTTCACAAGCCTCAAATTTAAGCATCGAAGGATTTAAGATGATATGTAATATTGATTGGTGGAGATATATGTTTCCAATTTGATTACATTCAATATGTTTTGTGTGTGATTTAAAAGTCATTTGAATATATAGACAATATTTTTGGTAGAATTCATTCAGAGATAACTACTAAAGTAAAAAGTTTGATTCTTTTACAAAAAATATTAATTTAATCTGATATTTTGATTCCCAATATTTAAATCCAACAATAAATTAATAGAAAAATGAAATGAACAAAATCCATTTAAGTGCAATTAATTTATAAAAATGGAGTATTGTATGAAAATTGTAAAAGGTAAAGGCTACCCTGAATAAGGGATGGAAAAGGGTAAAAATGATAAGGGTAAAAAAGGGTAAATGCACAATTCAAACGCCATCTTTTCATAATAGGCGAGTGGCAATCCGTTAGCCAATCAGAAGCGACAATTCATTCTCTGACACCTGGCCCTAATGCGGGTTAGCATGGGCCAGGACCCCAGGCTAGCCTTTTCATAAACGTGGTTTGTCTCCCTTTAAAAAATCGGGCCACATTCGGAATACCTCCACTTCCGGGTATTACTTTCGAAAGAAGAATGTGGGCAAAGGCAAAGAAAACGACCGCTATCGATCGGATTTTGAAGTTTATAAGCTTCATGTACCAAAATTAAAGATTTACATACGAAAACATCATCAGAATGATTTGTTGTTGGCTGTTGCCAAGCCTCGTTATAAAAGGAAATTAGATTAAATTGAATTAAATGAGACCCGAATAGCGCACCGCAGTTCAGTTAAAACATGACATTCCGTGAGAAAAAAAGGCAAATAAGTATATGTTTTTGTCTGAATTAAATGCTTTGACAGATCAAAAATGTGTTAATCGGCTGGTTGATGGAAGGAAAGAATGAATGGAACACATATTTCTAGAATGTTATTACAAATTTGCATTAAATTCGATTTACGGATTTTAAATAAGATAGAACAAACATCAGCACTTTTGTCAATAATGTGTAGAGGTTATGTTTCTCCAATAAGTATATATTCTCTTTTCTTAAAATTGAAATTTGTCGTATAAATAAAGTACCTAAAATAGAGAATTAGTTGTTATATGAGGTTCTCTGTCAGCCTACCTTTGATGATATATCGTATCCAAATAGTAAGGGCTATGAAAACAGTCCCAGGCCATTTTTTCCACCTGTTGAAACTACATTCAAATAACGCTCACTGAATAACGAGGAGCACAGGATTGTGGAGATCTTTCATATGTTGAAAGGACCTCAGATTGCCGATGGTTAATTACACTATCTCTCGATCGGCTAAACAATAAAGGGTGTGACTAGAACATATGGTGCAAACGTGGCAGATTGATGTTAATTTGCATCAAGACTCTTAATCCTTGTGATAGTTTGTTAATTGACCCTTTGAATGTAATTAAGAAGGAAAACTGGCAACAATCCATTGAATTGAAAAGAGATTACAAATGTGTAGATTATCATTTTAATGATATATAATTACAAAACAAACAAAAACACAATCGTTCTTGTTAAACAACAATTATAAGAGCCATTTAATCAAAAGATTACTAAGCAATTAATTAAAGTTCAAAGTAAGAGAAACAATATTTTCTAGTAAATCTTTGAACTATTTATCAATATAACTACAAGGCAAAAAGTCGTAAACAAAGTAAGTGAAATGTTCCAAATAAACCCTTATCGCCAAATCTGACTCTTAAGTCTGTTTAAAAGTTTACTTCAAAGACCAGGGGTGGTCCAAAGTTTTTTTTTTTTTTTTGTTGCTTAAAAGAAGCCTCATTTTACATAATGTAATTCTGTATTACATCGCATGAACCATAAAGTCATAACTATTTGAGGTAAAACAGAACAAACTAAACATACATGTCGGCAGATCAAGACATACGGGTTCAACAAATATAGGACATAGGCAAATGACTTTTCTACAGGAGGACTTCTCATTTAGTCTACATCCCATAAAGGTTTCAATTCCCACGTTGTCTACAGATTTAATTGCCAAAAGATCTACAGTATAAAGAAATATTTTCATTTCATTTTTAATTGATTAAAATATCTTCAAAATATTTAGATAATTCTGAATCTGCATAATTTGTTAGAAGCATATTACGAGAAATAGTTTAGACCAACATAAGAAAAATATTCTTTTCTGGATCTACACTTTATACATATTTTTCTTTCCCACCAACCCTCCATAGAAAAAGTGATTATAGGTTGGATTGATTTTCTACTCAATTAGTGTCAAAAACAACCCAATTTTCACGTGTAGGTGAGATGGAACTTCTGTCTGAAATGGTGTGAAAATTGGTAAAATAGACTTTAGACAAAATGGGAATAAACCTTGTACATAACAAAACGACCTGACACTCAGTAACATAGGGAATTAACTCATAAAGGGTTGATGCGTACTTGGTCGAATACAGAGGTTATAAAAAAAGATCGTATATGTTATTTCCTACGTCATGCAGTTGACCAATAAAAGAAGCAATAAAACCCTCGACGTGAAAGATATGTATCTTTTGAAGCTTGACGAAATACAAAGGCGCGCATCACATCATGTTTCGTTGACACATAGTTGTGTGTCTTATGGCTTCGAGGCACGCCATTGGTTGCTATATAAAGACGGAATCATATTTTGATTGGCGTTGCAAAGTCAGATTAGGGTAAATCGTTCTGCTTGAAGGGTCTTGGAAACAGTAATTCTAAGTAGAGTGAATGGTATGGACATGTTTTAAATTAGAGGAATCTAATGTTGACTCGGTAGGTGTAATTATTGTTGAAGTCCGATCATTAAACATGAATAAAATCAATTCCATAATCTCTTATAAGTTAACTTTTATTTGACACTCTTATTGGACATAATTTGATGGAATGTCCCATAAATAAGAACATTTATTAAGTAGGTTTGATCAGCTTGCATCATATCATCTGTTCATTGTGTTTGCATTTACATGGTACAATATCATTTGAAAATGTTAGATTGCAAAATGGATATTAAATACTGTTATCATAAGTTAAGGCAATAATCAAACAGATCTACATCATCGTATTCTATACTTAAATAAATGTTTTAGCAGAGGATCGACTCTTCTCACGAAAAATGAATCGCAACGTTGTAACTGCGTTGGTATACAGTGTTTTGTCTTGGGAAACGGGGTAAATTCTCCGCTAGAGAGTAAAACACAAAGTAAGGATATACTTTGATATTTCCCCTCCTCAACAATCTCTCCAATGTAGTTTTTACAAACACGACTTTCGACGGCATTGTTAAAATACCCGCAGCAGTTTATCTATGTTTCTCAATGTCAGCTGTTATTATTTAATACCCGGAAGTCTTAAACCGGAAGCTGCCGAAAATTTCGTATCTCCGATTAAGAGTATTCAAGAAAAGATAACAACAGTTTCTGAAAAGGCCTATATATTTGCCATTCGACTAAAATTTTAGTTCAAAGCATTGATTATTTATTACTTGTTAAAGTTTTCCTCGATATAAGACAACGCTATATCGATTATTTCCAACTCAAATGTTTGTCATGATTAATTTGCTTTTTTATCTTGTTGCTCAAAAGCCGATTTTAAAACATATGATGAATACAACGATGTCTTGTTTTTTAGCCAGTAAACCATTGAAAAGATAATTCACACATTTGAGAACAATCTCTTTGTAAACAACTTGATTGGTTCTTGTCAGTTTTCATTCTTATTTACAGACAAAGCGTTGTATGTTTATTTAATTTGTGTATATGTAAATGTCGTAAATATACATGTCATTTTCATAGCACATGCATGCAAATATACAATTGTAATAACTATGATCGAGCCTATGTGCTTAATATTGAAATAAAATTATGTTATGTAATGTTATGTTGATTCACAATCCCGATCAACACAAGGATTAAAGATTGTGATGTAAGTTGACGCCGATATGCCATATTTGCACCATACCATAAGGTAGCCTAACATATCTTTTATTGTTAGGCTAATCAACAGCCTTCGACCATACGGGGTCCCTTAAACATATCAAAGACAACTCAATGTCCTTCAATCGTCATCTTGATAAATTAGTGTCAATAGATTGAAAATAATGGATTTGCATTTTTTCATTGCATTGTGAATATTGATACGAAACATCATCAAAGGTAGGCGGATTAAAGTTCTTATTAAACAAGCAATGATTCATTCAAAGTGCTTTAAAGCAATATCCATGAACAAGTTTTGTTTAATTTGATTTCAAGAAAAAAGAAATCAGGTGCTGTAAATCAACAGAAAAAAAACATAGTTTTAACCCTTCACCTTTACTGACCAACAATTGATCGTCAAATGCAACAAATGAAAATTTTCAATGTGTCCATCATTCATTTTTCCTTTACACCAAACTACTTCTTAGCAAGTTTTCGTTTTCATAGGACTTAATTCAGCCAAAAACACGTATCTTATTGCTATGAAAAATGTGGAATATCACGGATGCCTATGACATCATCGCAAATCGATTATCAGCACTCATCTTATCGAATTTATGACAATTTATTGTCTTAACTTTACAAGGGTTGGCAACACCTAAAAACAAATCTTTATACTTAAAACACCAGAACAAAACACCCTAGACACAAAATAAATCTTCCTCTTACATTGATTTTTGTGTAATGAATAAGGGCTTCTTTCTTCGACAAAGCGTTGCTAGGCAGTTGTATACCCCTAGTTCTGTACTTCCGGTTGAGATGACGTCACGTCGAAGGAGAGAATAATTTAAGATATTTAGCCTTTTTGTTATTTTCCTTCCTTTGGACTATCTATAAAAGTCCGCAGCTTCTCGGTCGTTACACTGCTTTACGGTTTCCTGGCTTGTCAATATTGCGCAATATTCTAAAAACGAAATACTAAGGATTACACATAAAGTGATCTTTGAACGAAAAAATACCATAAACGAACTAAGCGAGGTTATCCTGATGATTATAGTTTAGTCACTGGTAAACTTCGTAATCCAGTTTGTTTTATAACGGTCGGAGATAAGAAGGTAAACATTTCGTTAGCCTGCCACACAGGTGCTTGAAACAATCTTCGATGATAAATGGTCTATATGCTATATAAGAGATAGTATATAGAGCATATTTTGGGATATTATCGAAGATTGTTTCAAGCACCTGTGGCCTGCCATTGCCAAGTCGTCAAATGACCAACTCGTCAAATTGATTATAATCCAATAGGCGTAGGAGCCGGGGGGGGGGGGGGGGTATACTTTGGCCCCCAATATTCACAATGGAAGATGAAGATTTTTGGAAAGAAAAAATGAAAGAAATGGAATTTAACAGCAGAATTAATATAAAAGTGTATTTTGTGCTTTATTTAATACCAACTCGCCTTTTGTTACGAACAATAACCAAAACATTTTGACGTCATCATCGCAAATTTATCATATGAAATCTCAGCTCACGGAAAGTAGTTTCAACTAACGAAAAAAATGATGCAAATCGTACTCTAAGAAGTCAGACCCTATATTGTTTTTAAACATAAACTTATTTTTTACTATTTATTGTAGACAAACTCGTGGCTGTGACAGCATGGTGGCTGTTACTTTTAGTTATTATCAGTACAATATGCTTTCGGCGTGACATCTAGTCTTGGCCAATCCTATTTTCTTTTTCTTTTGGTTATTTTGTCTTAACTAATATACACATTTTTATACACTTTCTTTTAATTCATTTAATGATATTGAATTTGTAGACGCATTATTAGTCATGAGAAAGATTAGGAATACTTATTCTTAGACCGGTCTCATCTGAAGTTGGCCCCCCCCAATGTTGAAAACGCTCCTACGCCTATGAATCCAAGAGTCAGGTCGTCAAATTTACAGATGATTAAGTGTCTTTCAGAGACAGATTCTTGTTAACAATGATGTAACCGCAGGTGCTTGAAACAATCTTCGATAATATCCCAATAATATGCACTATATTATACTATCTCTTATAGTGCATGATATATTGGGATATTATCGAAGATTGTTCAAGTAACAGAGGTTTTCCGCAAAACCGCCGGTCTTATTAATTCTATTAACAGATGACTCACTGATCTGGACACAAACTTTGACAAAGGCGACAAAAATTGACAATCACGTTGTCTAAGATGAAAAATCAGCATCATATCTTGGTGGTGAATATCATAACCAATCACAAGTTCTTAAATCAGCAAAGACTGAAATAAAGAATCTAGAAACTGCATGTAAATCGCTCGAACAAAATATGGATTTAATGCAGAAGTGTCAATCAGAAATCTGGGCAAAAACCCTCGACAATGAATATTGAAGCATGCATGAAATGTGATATTTAATGGATTTCCTGAAAGCCAAGTACCAACAGAAGGGCACCAAATTTGTGGAAATAACATTTGAAAAATAGATAATTAAAAGTGCAGGCGCTATATTGTCATGATCCTGTGGTTTTTCACTATGTTTCAACATATTCTATCATAATTAATAACTCATGTTACCCAGTTTTGCAGTTTTTCTGAGAGCTAGTATGCTTTTAAAAAGGGACAAGTGTCAACTGTATATCTCAAGAGTCTACTGTTTGGACATGCTCCAGCTGATGTGGTAACTGACGGAATTAATGAAACACTAACTGAAAATGGTTTTGAACTGAATGTACAACAGTTAACCTTCTTACGGAACCTGTCATTTACCGATCTTACCTGTATTGCCATTATAAGCCTTGACCTTTGGGCTTTTCAGGGACACTTCATGGTGGAATGATTGTCCACTAAAGTATGCATGAGGGTAAAAAGTGTGGGACTTGAACCCACAACCACGTCAACACTAAATTATCACAGTACACTCTATCCTACAGTATGCTCTATCCAAATTGAGCTTACCACATGGCTTGACTTGCCCCCACACACATTAGCATAAACTCTACTAATAAGATAAATGCTTCCTGAATTTTAAAATTTTATTATACTTTCAATAGCTTCTTTAAATTGTATATATCAAACAACAATACAAAAAATTGCTTTTTGTTTCAATGACATTTTATTTTGGCTTTTAAAGTTTCTTCTTTGTGAACAAGCACCTTTAATATACCAAATTAAATACCTAGACACGACCCAATGCTACTTTCACTGGCTATTCTCTAGTACATCTTATACAACTGTTAAGCTGCAATACAGTTTTAGAGAAGTAGAATTCTAATACCCAAGTTTCGTCACATCAATGACCAAGCAGCTTAATCCTTTACCAAATTTTTAACTGTCCTAAATTGGAAGAGTTTGCAGACGACATTTTGAAATGTGATGAAATTGAAAAATAATTTTCAGATAGGGCAGAAAACATTGTGGGAAAAGGAGAAATTGCTCGTTAAGATCAGTTTCTCCTTTCTCTTCAATGATTTTTAGAGTCGTTTGCAACAAACTGGTCAAATGTCGTTATTGTTTGGTTATGGGTAAAAGCATTTAAAGATTTCATTATAAAAGTGCACTGTTCTCAATAAGAACATGCTGCAGGCCAAAATGACCACTTCGAATTATGTTTTGGCCAGTTCAAATTCGCAGAGATGTTCAGAACCCCCATGGACCCCCCCTCCACCTCGAAGTGACCTGTTCAGATTTTGTTTTGGCCTGTTCAACTAATTCATATTAAACATACTGAAAGCCCTAGTTTATTTTACTATTTAGGGAGTGGATTAAACAGAAATGTTTACTACCTATATACAGCTATCTCGATACTTTTTCTTGCTCCCGGCAACTTCGAGATAACAAGAGTAGACTGTATCTATAAAATTTGTTGCAGGCACAAAAGAATTAGAGGAGATTCTATGGGGAAGCACAATTCGAAGACAGTATATTGTAAGACCATGGATAAAGAGTCCTGCTCACAGTTTCCCCTTAAACAATTGCCGGATGATTTATTGGTTGATGTGTTTATCAGAGTTCCTGGCAGAGATCTGGCCAAGTCCTGTGCACAGGTTTGCAAACGATGGAATGCACTTATAAAAACCCAGCAGCTTTGGAAGGACAAATGTATCCGACGATATCAATTTCCATGCGATGTTTTAGCAGCATTGAGTGGTGTGCTTCATGCTGATTTCAAGTTGGTCTTCTTTCTCAATCCTTATAATAGAAACCTTGTACGGAATGCAGATGCATCAAAAGGTAATTATGTATATATCAAACAGTTATAGAATTTACCATTTCCTAACATGGTATTTTGTGACTGTTCCCACATGAAAGCAGCAGCTGATGATAATACACATTTAGTGAATTAAAATCCAGAAACCAGATACATGTTCTTCCAAAGGTGATAAGTATCAAAAAACAATTCTTAATTGATGAATCTTTGAATAAGCAGAAGAGTACCTCTTAGCCCTTTACCAAACAACAACGAATTTTGACCAGTTTGTTGCAGACAACTCTGGAAAACATTGTGGGAAAAGGAGAACCTGCTCTGAATGAGCAATTTCTCCTTTTTCCACAATGTTTTATGCCCTATTAGAAGATTGTTTTTAATGTCATCACATTTTGAAATGTAGTCTGCAAACTACTTCAATTTGGGGAGGTCAAAACTTTGGCGTGTGGTAAAGGGTTAAACCATGTAAGGTAATAAATATATGGTAAGGTTCATGCCAAAACGGAGACTCGGACATATTTTACTGGTATTAAGTTTCTTAACCTATCTTCAAGTATATGCTTTTTGTCATGTATATGGAGGAAGTTATTTCAGCTAAATTCTAAAAAAAAATAACCAAATTATGAGTTTTTTGGTTAACCCTTTCCCAAACAATAACGACATTTGACAACTTTGTTGCAGACAACTTTAGAAAACATTGAACATGTGTCTTCCTTGCATAAGGAGTTCGACATCATGATGACTTTGTATTACGCCTGTTTCATGGGCAATTTGGTATTGATGTTATTGTTGGACAGCATGATTTGAAAGATTGTAAAATATGTGTTGATAATTTTGCTGTTGAAATTATATTGCTGTTGTGTTTCAGGATTACATGAATGGAACGTTCTGAAGAGAGGTGGTGATGGGTTTAAAGTGGAGCCAACCCCTATTGGTTGTTACCCTGTAACTGAGTATGCTGCTTCTGAACTAAAACGTATTGGCTTTTTCTGCAGAATTTTAAGGCCCCAATTATCTTTCTTTTTTTTTTTTTATAATAACAATAACATGTTTTTTACAGCAAAGATTGTGAAATCTAATGTGACAACAATGAATCTTGGATGATGAGCAAATTTGCTCTCTCTGTATCACAGACTTTTGTCGAGGCATTTTATTATGTGTGTAATGGGAGGGATTTGTTTAATATATGTATTTGTTCAAATACCAACAGCTTTTTCTGTCGCTCTTTTTACATAGTTTTAATTTTGAGGTTTTAGCTCTTGACATTTGAGAATATGTAGCCCGCACCATCTTTAAAACCGTAATTTGTTATTTCCTTGGTTTGAAAAAAAGTTGAAACATAGTTTAACCCAAGCAATTCGTTACTAGTTGATCTTTGTTGCAACACAGTATTTAAGTGGTTTTTGTCAAGGAGAAATTGCAACAAGGATTAATTTTTCCTATATGTCTAAATAGTTGAGATTTTTTCATACCTTTGATACCTTTGATGGATATGTTTATTTCCATACTTCATGCTTGTCTTTTATCAAGACTGTTCAAATTAACTTACAAGTGGTCAAATTGAACCTTCAAGACTAGAATATAGAAAACCATTTAAAGTCAGCTGTCTAAAACTGTAAGGTCTTGGATATCTTTGTGTGTGTGTGTGCTGTGAAGTATCCTCTAACCCTTATACTGCTTGAACTGACTTAATGCTTATGCAAACAGGTTGAATCCAGGCCAGCTGCCAAGTAAATTGTTAATTATGATCTAATCTCTTTGCTACTCTGAGTATCTTTCTTTTATGATCTAATCTCTTTGCTACTCTGAGTATCTTTCTTCATCAAAATTAAGCAGATAATTAAGATTTGGAAGGCAGACATCACAAAAATATATTTTTAGAAAATTACCCAGCATTCTAAGGGCTAAATTTCCTCTTCAAATTATATCCCTGGGGACTAAATGGCTGCCCTAGGGGTCATGAAATTTACATAGACTTACAAACATGTTTATGAAACCTCACAAATTTTTGTGTATAGAAATTTCTGTCCGATATTTTTCATCATGTTGGCGCTAGTGGTGCAATGGATGAGGGTTTGCCTCTGGTACCGTTGTCCCAAGGCTACAAGTTTCAATTCCAGTAAGCAGTAAGTTGAAAATGCTTGGACTAGCCAACAAGTTGGCGCGAGTACTGGTCTTATATCCAGGAAGCTAGTCATTGAGAGTGAATTTTATAACAATCTTTGCCATGATTGATATTAAATAGATAAGTTTATGCTTTTCAATTTGATATTAAGCATTGCCTAGACGTCCTCTACAACAATTGTCCAAATCATATCCCTCAAATCAAAATCTGCCTTACTCAAAAGGGAATGATACAAACATTAATACTAATCATAACAAAGGGAAAATCAAAATATGAAATTTGAATGCCTTGATATTTCATATTTGTATGAAAGATTCATACACTGGTCCTCTTCAAAGTATGTTCAAATCATATCCAAAGGATCAAAATGGGGCTTCACTGCAAGACTCATTTGTTACACATAACATGATTTCACTTCAACATTAGTCTCATTGGTTTATAGTTATAATGAGTTATTACAATTCTATATTTACAATACAATACTTTTATTTCACAATAAATAGAAGATCCCACTCCTAATAAAAGAAGCACCATACAATATTTCTTTGACATCCATGTACATGGTGAGATGAACATGAATACTATGAACATGGTGTATGCATTTACAAATTTTAAATGTACATAAAAAGACTGGATTGACATAAAGGTATAAGAGCCACAACTAAGCTAATCTGTAAGGGACTATCTCACAGAATGTGTTGTGTGAGTAACAAATGTAACAAGTGTTTAACTCTTTCCCAAACGCCAAGTTTTCGACTGTCCCAAATTGAACGAGTTTGCAGACGACAGTTCAAAATGTGATGAAATTGGAAAATAATCCTCTGATAGGGGATCTCGTTAAGAGCAATTTCTCCTTTTCCCACAATTTTTTCTAAAGTCGTCTGCAACAAAGTGGTTGAATATTGTCATTGTTTGGTAAAGGGTTAAACAAGCCTGAGACCCTCATCACTGAATAAATGACCATTTACAATACCTACAAGATGCTGTAAACATGTGGTTCAATTGACTAATTGTGGAACAATCATAAGAGCTGGACTTTCAGTGCTTTGATTGAAAAACTTGGTTTATATATATATATCATAATTGATTTCTCTCTGACACACCTTGCTAGTGTGCCTATGATAAGACAGAAGTGTTTCGATCCATTTCATGATCTGGGTCCAAGATTGTCTTACCAATTTTAATTATTTTACTGGTCGAAAATAAGGTAATTGTTTACAAAATAACCATTCAAGCAGTTTACTAAATCAGCAACATAAATGTGCTATATCTCCACGACACAGTTAGGAAAGAAGATGAGAAGTGTATCAATTATCCATTTTTCTGTAACTTAGTAGGTATGTGATGTCATTTTATTTGTGGAAGACATTTTATTTCAAAAAGATTAAAATCTCAATCTGTCCATTTATTTTTTCCTTGAAAGAGTTTTTGCAAATGCTTATTAAACGAAATTAAGTTTCAGAATTTTGTTTGTATCATGTTATGCAGTTAACCGTTTACCAAACACCTAATTTTCGACTGTCCCAAATTGAAAGAGTTTGCAGATGACATTTTAAAATGTAATGAAATTGGAAAGCATCTTCTGATAGAGTAGAAAATATTGTGGGAAAAGGATAAATTGCTTGTTATGAGCAATTTCTTCTTTTTGCTTGTCGTTTGGTAAAGGGTTAAAGTGACTTTTGATATGGGTAACACTGGAACCATGATGGAATGTTATATTGGTTTCATTAATCCTCTGGATAATTTTGAAATGTGGTGATTTTTTTTAAATTCTTACAGGGAAAACAGTTGGCTGCTGGTCCACTTCCTTTATTGATTGTTTTAAGGAACAAGTTATTGACCTCATAAAGGAAGGTTGTAGTGTGGAAGTGTTAGATCATGTCAGACCGGACATCATTGTATCAGAGTGGTATGAACATATTTCTATATTCTTTCACTGTCCCGACACATGTTTATGAATGCTCTAATTGCCTAACACATATTTATATATTCTCTTATTTTCATCTCATATATATTCATTTACTCATTCGAGGGTTCAGTGCATTACTATAGTAAGTGCTTCATGTTTAAGAAGCACTTACTATAGTCTCGCACTGAACCCTCGCATTGTTCATGACGTATTTCTGTATTTATTTGCTCATTGTCCAACACATATTATATTCTCTTGTTGCCCAACACATATTTATACATTCTATCATTTTCCAACATTTTGTAATCACTAATTGTCCAAAACATTAATATAGTTTTACTTATTGTTCAACATATTTTATGAACATGTATTTATCTATTCATCACATTGTTCATTATTTCATTTATACCTGCTTCAATGCAACTGAAAAGGAATACTACAGAAAATGTTGTGCTAAATGAGAAATTGATCATTTGATTTGCTAATGTATTTTACCCTTTTGTCATAATTTCCACCCTGTTTTACTCAATGTTGATATCCCTTAACCCTTTCCCAAATGCCAAATCTTCGACTGTCCCAAATTTAAGGAGTTTGCAGACGACATTTTAAAATGTGTTGCAATTGTAAAGTAATCTTCTGATAGGGCAGAAAACAATGAGGGATAAGGAGAAATTGCTTGTCACAAGCAAATTCTTCTTTTTCCACAATGTTTTCCAGAGTCGTCTGCAAAAAGTGGTTAAATGCCAAAGTGGTCAAATGTCTTTATCGTTTGCTAATGGGTTTAGAGGGAATTTGGTTGAGTTCTTTATCCTCTGATTTCCTGTTCTTCCAGTCACGATGTTTGAACTTAAAGAGTTTTTGCCATGGTATTCCATTTTTTGAAAGGATTGAAATGACATGTGGTCCATCTGCGCAGTTCAACCAATCCCCAATATGGGAATATTGAACCAAATTCAAACATACCAGTACATAAGAGAGCATAAAATGAACAAAAAATGAATTTTCTTAATGTTATTGGGTTATACAAAGTCATCATGATGTTGAATTTCTTTTGCAAGGGAGCGCATGTTTAACCCAAATGCTCATTACTTGGTAATTTTTCTTTAGTATTTTGCTATGATAACTTCCTCCATATTGAAATATATATACAACGAACGAACGAACGAACATTTTATTTAAGTGACATGTGTTATGTACCAACAACATATGATATACAATCAATTTAACAACACCCGGCCACGTTGGACCTATAGGTCACTTTACAAAGTTTTAAACAAAAGTAAATAAGTTGAATATTCAACATATATATATGTACAAGACAGTGCATGGGAAGGAACGTGATTAAGGAATAGAAATATAAAAACTATTTATAGATGATTGATTTGCGTCTTTGGAAAGCATTATAAATATATCTTGCTATGTACATGTATATCAAAGCGTTGATAGTGCTGAAGGACTAAGGTGCGTTTAAAACAAGATGATTGAGGATACATTTGAAAATATCTTTGGGCAATATCTCTATGAAAACAGATGCTCCTTTTACCACCATTACTATAACTATTATTTCTGTGAACAGAGAGTTCAGATAGTCTATTTTTCGAACATCTGGACATTTTATGATTTCCCATAAGGCAACAGTTATAATAATATAGAGCAAAACAAAGCAAGTAAATCCTGACTACATTTTTAGTTCCAAGAAGGTATTAGTCTGCACAATGAAGGCGGATGTTTAATGAGTAATTAGGGTCAGACCGCTGTTTGTGTATCGATAAAGTACCGTCCCTCAAATAGTGGTGTGTAAATTCAATGGACTAAGGTGCTGATGCACCCTTAGTCCAAAAACGCATCTACTTAAAGATAGGATAAGAACATTAATACAAGTAAAATATGTCAGAGTGACCGTTTTTGCATGACCCTTGCCATATATTTATTACCTTACATGGTTAAATGAGACAGAAGGCTCAATCACACATTTTTTGCAGCATATGTTTGATGTAGACAAAGGTTGGTTGTCTTTTGTTATGAATTATACCTCATCTATACAGATCAATTGAATGTTTCAGGTACGCTGCCAGATTCGACTGTGGTGTAAAATATGAAATTGATGTGCAGTTGCTGAGCGACTTAGAAAATAGTCGGTCATCCATTGTTCAAGTGTTTGTGTTCAAAGACACAAAACACGCAGGCCAGGAATGGTTTAATGTAGGTCACTTTCATTTTGAGTTGAACACTAACGATGGTTCATATCAATATAGTTGTGGTCTCAAATTGCAGGCTATTGTGTATCGATAAAGTACCGTCCCTCAAATAGTGGTATGTAAATTCAATGGACTTAGGTGCTGATGCACCCTTAGTCCAAAAACGCATCTACTTAAAATTTTCTATTTTTAGAAAATTACCCAGCATTCTAAGGTTTGAATTTAGCCAACAAACTAAATAAGGATTGGCGGTGGTTATTATCACTTCAAAACTAAGGTCAATATGTCAAATACTTGAAAAAACCTTGCACTAGCTGTACAGTCTTTAAGTTTGGCTTGATTTTGGTATCTTCATCAAACTGCCTGTCTTGATAAGATCATTGAAAGTTTATCATGCATCTAAAATTTGGTGACCAGATGAAGAGGTCTTTGTAAACACTCTAAATACATTTATTTTTTTACTTATCAATCATTTATTTTCAGCTAAAACATACATTCAGCGACTACAAACCTGGGGTTCGATATATCAAATTTGTCCATGGTGGAAGAGATACACAGTTTTGGGCTGGTCACTATGGGGTAAAGATCACCTTGTCCTCTGTCAGGTTTGATTTGAACCATACAGCCGGTCCAGAGATGCACTAAGACAAGGACCCTGACGGGGTACAGACAATTCCCCCACTAGGACAATAACCCACTAGGACAATAACCTACAGGACAATTACCCACTGGACAATTACCCACCGGACAATACCCCACATTTGTGTCAAATAGGACAATTCCCCACTGGTAAAATGAAATCGTCATAAAACAATTTTTTGTTCAAGAATTTAAATTAAAGAAGTATTAAAATATATTTTCAAACCATTATCTTCAATTTACACATGAAAGTTTATTTATATTACAATAGCCAAACAAATAACACAAGGTTGAAAAAAGGTCAAAAGATTGGTCCATTCACAAATCTTTTTGAAATTTGAATGAGGACAATTCCCCACTTTTAATAAAAAATAGTAATACAATATATCTTTTGATATGTTCATGAATCTTTATTATTGAGATCAGTGATCATGGATTTAACCATATTATTTGTGCATAATGTAAATGTAGAAAAGAATGAATTGCAATTTAATTATCCTTTTAATAATTATCAACCCATTTATTGATTTAGGCAATTGAAAACAGATTTATTGATAAATTTATATTTTGGTAAGCTTTATAATTTTGGATTTGGATTGAATAAACGGTTGCTTTGCTCCACACCTTTAATCATCCTTTAGCTACACCTTGCTAACGAGGTCTTAAATTGATATTTGATATATCAATAATGTACATGTTTTTCAGTCTGTGTTGGATTTTCACATATTAATTCTTCATTTCTTATTCTTTTAAGATTGTTTTATCATCCCTATGCTTCCTTATAGTTTATTCCATTAGACCTCACAGTCCATCTACTTGAAATATGTTGGCATTTAAAATTCAATATCATAAAAAAATACAAAGTCTTTCAATTAGAATCGTCAATATAGGCAAAGTAAAGTATTTCATATTAGGTTAGATTTTTTAATCAACAGCCCAATTAATTGGGCATTGATATTAACTTGACTTTTGCAATACTACTGATAATAAATTGTTACATGCATTCTGTACAATTCTTTATCAGTATATTTTTTTGCAGACAAAAAAGGAACAATGCTTCAAATCTCTATTTTGATAATTTTCCACTTTTATTTTCATTGTTAATTATTACAGATAACATAAATAACGCATTATCTATGTTATAAATAAAAAAACATAATTTATTTGAATATATGTTTTATATCAAATAGTGGGTAATTGTCCCAGTGGGTAATTGTCCTAGTGGGTAATCGTCCTAGTGGGGAATTGTCCTGTGGGCAATTGTCCTAGTGGGGAATCGTCCTAGTGGGAAATTGTCCTACACCCGACCCAGACAGACAAATATATAAAGTGACTATCTCACAGATTGAAATTTTATTTTTTATACCCTGTACCAAATGCCAAATGTTCAACTGTCCCAAATTGAAAGAGTTTGCAGAGGACTTTTCAAAAGGTTGTTGATATTGGAAAATAATCTTCTGAAGGGACAGAAAACATTGTGGAATAAGGAAAAATTGCTTGTTACGATCAGTTCCTCCTTTTTCAACAGTGTTTTCAAGATTCGTCTGCAACAAAGTGGTGAAAGCTAAAAGTGTATCACTCTCTGACAATGGGTAGTCATCATTTATCAGGTTACCAGTGCAATGTACAGGTGGATAACAGGATGCTGTTTAACATTTTTGTTATCCATCTCTAGATCACATGATTGCTGCAGCACATCAGTCTTTCTCACTTTTATATCTGAATACAAACAGGCAATAGTATGACTGTTAAATAGTTGGTCTCCTGAATGGAAGGGTTATGGCCCTTGAACACATCAGGTTGTCACTGGATTTGCATTAGGCTCACCTTATGATATTAAAGGCACATGAAAGGATTTTAGTACTCACTGTATGATATTAAAGGTGCATGAAAGGATATGAGTACTCACCATATGATATTAAAGGCACATGAAAGGATTTTAGTACTCACTGTATGATATTAAAAGTGCATGAAAGGATATGAGTACACACCGTATAATATTAAAGGCACATGAAAGGATTTGAGTACTCACTGTATGATATTAAAGGTACATGAAAGGATATGAGTACAAATCAGTACTAAAAAAATGTATGGAATTCTGTTATTATGTTCATACATAAGTCATATAAATTAATTTATAAATACTGTGAGACCCTATTTATTAAACTCCTTTCACATGAGTTATTGTGTGATTGAAATATAGCTGTCTCCAATTCAATCATAATTATCAATAGTCTGTTTGATTACATTTGTAAAATAATGAGTTCAGATTGGTCGGTTCAAAAATGTGTACATCTCATGACCAGGTCAGTGGTGAACAATCAGGCAGTTTGAATTATTAAACTGGCAAATCAGGGTTATTGCTTGTTGGCTTTCATGTTTAAGTTGTTCTGATATGTTTTATTGTTATAACTTTTTGAACCTGACTAAAAGTTAACCAAATAATATAGTTTGATATAGCATTAGTCTCCTTTCAAGAGCCTTTAAGAGTACAGAACTTTAAGTCACATGGCCCTTCTTCACTTGGGTTCAAATCCCAGTGACAGCATTTTGATTTTCATGAGAGGAAGTTTCCCGACTGACTTTCAGAATGCTGATGGTTCAACCTGGCTTGATCCGCCCTCATGTGCGGTTGAGTACAGGGTCTTCTGTCATCATAAAGGGTCTGGCATCGCAACATCACTGACATATAGTTGATTTGATGTATAACCTATGTTAATAAGTAAAAAAAATATTTCTACTTTTCGCCCAAAAATATTTAAGATTCAAGAGACCAACCATCTGTTCTTTATTTATTTATCTGTAAATAATTCTGCAAATGATGCAATATGATGCTTGTAAAAACAGGAGTCAATCCTTGGTCCATACACACTTTCCTAGATTTGTACTTGTTGATTATTCAGACTGGAAGTCATTTATGAATTACTGTAATCATTGTTGAAAATAGCATTTATTCCAATTACGAATTAGACACAAACAATGTCTACCTTATGACACCATTTTCATTGTTATGAAGTTAATTGTATGTTTAAGAGTAATAAGCTTATATGCTTAGGTTCTAATAAACTTTGTCCTGTTCTGTTTAAAAGAAACGGTGAGTTGATACAGAAGTTCACTCCAAGCAGTTTATTCTCTCTCATGGAGTTATTTTCTTGCAGAAGTTCATTGTTAAAAGAAGTATTTATTGATTTATATGTTAAGGTATATACATATTGACACACATATCCCATTGACAAGCATAAATTCTTTTAATCTTTCTAGTTGTAAAATATGTTTATCGAGTGGATACTTACAAAAGATATGGTATAAACCATTGCTTTTGCTTAACCCATTACCAAACAATAACAACATTTGACAAGTTTGTTGCAGACAACTCTTGAAAACATTGTGGGAAAAGGAGAAATTGCTCGTTAAGAGCAATTTTTCCTTTTCCCACAAGGTTTTCAGCACTTTCAGATGATTCCGTTTTATTTCATCCCATTTGAAAATGTAGTCTGCAAACTCTTTAAACTTGGGACAGTCGAATATTTGGTGTTTGGTAAAGGGTTAAAGTGTTCTGCGTTTACTGCTTATCACATTGAATGTTTAATTTTTGATAATCATGTTTGCCGTTTTGGTATAGGATAAAGGCCTTAGCCTAGGACTCCTACTGTATATCAAAGTCTATTTATTACAATCTATGTTTTTTTATGTAAATCCCTCACCAAGGAGTGGGTATCACTATGTTTGCTAGATTTTTGAAAGTTTTGCCAAATTCTTGGTATTAAAACCCATGCTTATCATGTGAATCCTTTAGAACAAACTAAGGAAAATGCTTCACCAAATGATAAGTATTGTTCCTTTCTTTGTTGTGAGAAAGTCTTATACGAGATTTGATAGACATCTACATTTATTTTTATCATGAGAACGTCTTACAAAGTATTGGGTATTAGTTTTACAACCTATGCTTGTTGTGCAAAAACCTTAGTGAAATCTCTTATTAGATCATGCGTTTTATTACCTATGTTTATTGTGAGAAGGCCAATCTACAGAGAGTTGTAAGCTGTAATTCCTTTGTTAACACATTACCAAACAATAACGGCATTTGACCAATTTATTGCCGACGACTCTGGAAACTATTATGGGAAAAGGAGAAATTGCTCGTCAAAAGCAATTTCTCCTTTTTCCACAATGTTTTCTGCCCTATTAGAAGATTACTTTCCAACTTCATCAAATTTTGAGATGTCGTCTGCAATCTCTTTCAATTTGGGACAGTCGATATTTGGTGTTTGGTACAGGGGGCGCTGTAGGTAACACAAATATAATGGTGATGTAATAAATCCTTTCTCTTTACTTAACAAAAGACTTGATTTCTTTATTCCAAAGTTGCTGAACATCTGCGTTTTCATTTTAAAGATAAAACGGGCTTACATGCCTTTCAGTGCAATATGGCAAACTCTGACCATTTTCGATGATTTTCCATGACGTAGATAATGTAAACACATGTTCAGTCTAGTGTTTGTGAGACAGAAATGATGATGGTATCTTTAAAATACTACTGCTATGCTATGGCTTTTTCAAATATAGCTCGTTGTTAACAACAGTATATACTGTTTATCATATCTGTAACATGAAACTGCTATTTATCCGCCACAAGATTATAAATGGGGATGATAAGTGAATCAATTATCTAGTTTTATGTAACTCTATAGCTCTTGGATGTCAATTGATTCTTTTGAAACAATTTATTTTAAGAAGAATCTCAACCTGTGAGAAAGTCTGTTTAACCCATTACCAAACAGTAACCACATTCGACCACTTTGTTGCAGACGACGTTAGAAAACATCGTGGGAAAAGGAGAAATTGCTCGTGACGAGCAATTTCTCCTTTTCCCACAATATTTTCTACACTACAAGAAGATTATTTTCCAATTTCATCACATTTTGAAATGTCGTCTGCAAACTCTTTCAATTTGGGACAGTCGAAAATTTTGTGTTTGGAAAAGGTTTAAAGCCCTACAAAGACCGCGTTCTTGTTCCATGCTTTTCAGCTGAGAAGGGATCGCTTGAAAGATAATGGTACATAAGGGGGTATACTAGTCCGAATGATCCAGACGTAGATATTTCACTCTGTCACGCAGTTGCAGCTTGGATCATCCGAGTTAGGGGTATACTCGATTTCTCATATTCTTTTCAACATTATATCAGAGACATAGATAACAGAGATTGGCAACTCCGGAATTATCGCCAAACTCTCGCGTGCCGCGAGGTTCTGCGAGATAAGGAAAGTGCGTTTCTGTTTATCCGGTGCCACGAGAGATGTCAAGCGAAATTGATACTTCTTTATTACAGTAAAATTGCTATGTTTTGGTTATCTGATGCGTTATCTGAAACAACTTCTGGACATTTTGTTTTATTTTCATTTTATTAAATTGATTTCATGTTAAAAACAAAACAAAAAGTTCCAGTAGGTCTTCTTCAATGACAGGCTTGATTACCATGCAATTGTTCTTATAACGACAATGTCTTTCAAGCAAAGGTTTGAATAATACTTTGTAATAAATCAAGTGACTCTACTTATTTGCAGTTAATAACCAAAGCATGAACTTTCCCTTAAGACATGATAGTTTTCGTCAATATTAAAAGATTGCTTTCTCACTTAATTTCATTTATTCTGTGTCGTAAAACTGTTTACAGTGCTAATTTTGTCAAAACAAAACACATTCTTCATCATGCCATTATTTCAAGCCAAATATTTCAATTTAAGAAAAATTAAAAGTATTTTATGATGTTCAAATGCATGTGATGAGAATCTTTGTAAAAGTGGCTTTAGTAAACGAAAGGACACGTAAGAAAAAACTGACGTGCAAAGTTTTTCAATACACCTTTTACCGCAGATTCCTCTATTATTGATTGCAAATCAATAAGTACATAATTATTCTTGAACACGTAAGGGTCTGGTCTTATCATGCTGCTGATCGAAATGATTTTAGAAAAAAAGAAATGTGAGTTTTCTTAATGTTAAGCTAAAGCAAATAGTGTGTCTTGCACCTTCGTTTTTTTTTATCATTTCTCAACGAGAAATTAAGTCAAAGCACACTACTTTTAAACCCAGACAGACGCTTTAAACAGAACAAATCCTCCCTATTTTGTTTTCGGGAGCTTTAGGTCATTAAATTTGAATGAGGTGTCAGAGAGTGGACACAGGGTTAGTGCCACACACTTCTTGTGTAATCGCCCTAGCATCAAAAGGTTTTATGACATCAAACTACATATCTTATGGTGTGGCAATTTACAATCATAGCCTGTATTGTCCACTACCGTGATTGACTTTATTATGTTCTTCAAATGACACATTTCACTTGACATATTTGCAAGCGATCGGAATTAAGAAGAAGTATGACGAAAAAGGAAATATCGTGGTGATTCTGATTAAGAAGATCTACCCATTCTCTTTTGATCATTAATTGAATGGATTTTCTTCTTCTTACATAGGAATACGGGAAACTGAATGTAGGTAAAAACGCCAGTGGTAAAAAAGCCCGAGGTAAAAATGCCAGTGGTAAAAATGCCAAAGATGTATTAAACCATCTTTTTCTTCATTTTTTACAGGCTAAATGGTTATTTGAAGGACTAAGTACTGTAAATAGTTCTGTTTCTATTTTACAATCTTAAGAGTTAGTTAGGGGAATGTTTTGAAGCCGTAATTTTTTCATATAATTACCTATGTAAAAATGCCCCGATTGGGTTTGTTTGATTTTGTTTTTTGTTTGTTTGTTTGTTTATATGGGTTTTACATCACATCAACATTATTTCAGTTATGTAGCGATGCCCGACTCTTAATGATGGAGGAAGACCCCATACTCAACTGCCCATAAGGGCTGGTCAAGGTGGGTAGAACCATCGGCATTCCGTAAGTCAGTCGGGAGACTGCCTCTCATGAAAATCCATATCCCTCTCAGGATTTGAACCCACGCGGAGAGGGGCCATGTGATTTCAAGTTAAGGGTACCGTTTTACTAAACAGTTTACGCTTAAGATTTGCGTAAGTCTAAAACAACAATTCATCCTATTTTAATATTGGGCGAAGCAATATTGCAAAGTAACACATCATTGGAATCGTCTCTCCGAGACGCTTCCAATGATGTGTCACATTGCAATATTGTGCTTTCATTGAAGATACTATCCATGTTTATCAATTATGACTTACGCAAACATTTTCCGTAATTTGTTTAGTAAAACGAGCCCCAGGTACTCTAACCACTAGGCCACGGAGGACCCTTTTTTTGTTGCTGTTGCCATAAAAACAAACTTCCATGTACAGTTAAACTTATTTTAATGAGGAATATAAACAAACCTTGCTATTATTTACATACATACCATGTAACTAACAAGTAATACAGAGTATTGTTTCATAGAACTCTGCATTAGTTGTGATTTACTTTTAATTTGTTCATGTTTAATAAAAGATTTAATTTTTCTTTAAAGTCACTCAAATTGAACCTAGAATAATGACCTGAAAACTCAATTATTTACATGCGTAGTCATGCAACACACAAATAATGCAGAATAACATAAATAGCCATGTAACTTTCATATTATGTATCATACTATTGAACTTGTGTCATGTTTTAAATATATATTTTTAAATCACTCATAAAGAACATTGCATTATAATGCTTTAAAGCACTACTATTAACATAAGTAGTCATGCAACTCACAAGTTATGCAGACTATTATTTCGGAATATTCTGCAAAGTGTTAAGACCAACACATTTCATTAAAATGACAACAGGGTTGGCTTCCATCTGTAATTGGCATTGTCATTCCATTGTTTGGTCCTGTTTTCACAGTTTAATTTGCAAGATAACCTTATAAAAAATAACAGTAAATTGCTTTTGGAAAACATAATTTTTAAAGCATTGTATTATAATAATTTAACAATTACAAAATTAGGTAGTCTTGCTTTGTATATTATCTTTTATTATAATTGATATAATTCGATATTTGAAACAAAAGTAAATTAAGATTGTAGCAGGAACAATATTAACCAATAATTAAACAAGTAAACTTTCAAAACGATTTTTAAAAGTGATTTTATATATATTTGGCATTTTTACCTCTGGCTTTTTTACCTTTGGCATTTTTACCTAGTTGCCTATGGCATTTTTTCCTCTGGCTTTTTTACCTCTGGCTAAAATTTTTTAACCTATGGCATTTTTACCACTGGCATTTTTACCGCACACCGGGAAACTATAGAACTTAGTCAGCATTTAATACGGGATCAATTCAAACTCATTCAGACGTTTTCAGTAATAACACGTTTGATGAAATCCAAGTCCCACAATTTAAGTCTTAATTGATGCAAAAATGAAAGATTTTGATTGAAAGTAAAATGGCTGAAATCATGGTTATGCTTGTGTGGTAAAGTAAACCTGGTATAACTCCGTTATAAACACGACACTCACCATAAAAAAGCGGGTAACCATAAAACAAAAATAACACTTCTGGAAAATGTCAAGTATGATATGATCCAGTGCATAGCTGAACTCATTAAGGTAGTAAATGGGACGTATTTAGTACGCAATAACTTTTGAATGACAAAGAATATCAAACTAGAAATTTGGAAATCAACAAAATCATACTATCCGATTAAAGTGGACATAAATCAGAAATGTTTGAATAATCCTATGTTAAATCATTTTACTTTGTACAAGTATGAAATATTTTGGTTGAAAATAAAATGGCCGAAATCATGATCATGCTTGTGTGGTTAAGTAAACCTGGCATAACTTCGTTATGGAAGCGAAGATTACTATAAAAATGCGGGCAACCATAAAACAAAAATAACACTTCAGGAAAATGTCAAGTATGATATGATCCAGTGCATAGTTTTTTAGTTTTACTGTGTACAACTTTGTTAATTTGTGCTTGTAAATCAAGATGGTTAAACTCATTAGGGTCGTAAAAGGGACATATTCAGTACGGAATAACTTTTAAATGACAAGGGATATCAATCGGAAAATTTGGAAATGTAGAAAAGCAAACCCTTTCTTTAAAATGGACTTGAATCGGAAATGTTTAAAAATCTAAAACTACTCAATTATCACGTTTATCGCACCCAACCACGAACTTGCGAACAATTCAATCAAGTTTGTCGCAGTTTGCCATGTTTATTTCTTTGATAATCGCTTGCTGATCGGTCTTTTTGGATTAAGAAACTTTCTAACAATAACAATATAGTAATTCGGTAAAAAAATAATTCAATTATGACTTAAAACACGCTTGAATGTGTGTTGCCTATTTCGCGTTTAGTTGAAAATGGCGTCGATAGACAGATCTTGAAAGGTCTCGCTAAATAACGCGTCATGCGAGATATTGCAGAAACCGGCTATAGGTAAAGAAGGAGTTGCCAATCTCTGTTATCTATGTCTCTGGTTATATATATCATCTATCATATTATATTATACTAGACACAATTATAACTATGTTACTTGGTTACTCTCTTGTTCAAAACATGTATGGAAAAGTTAAATACACATTGGTATATTATATTGTTATTATTTTAATGTAACTTTTCTTAAGTTTGGGTTGGCTCCCCTTACCAAAGACTGGCTATAAGTGACTATGTTATTTTTTGGGAACATATTACATAAGGGGTCGGCCTGGTCTAATTTCCACCCATCTCCACCATGTTAAATAGCAACCGTTTGAGCAGTCACAGAGACAAACTGCTCCCATACCGTACTTTCTCGTGACCATGTGACTTTTAAACTATCTTAACACAATCCATTTCGTGGGTTAAATGTGCATCATGACCGATCCGTTTTTTTTGGCTATCGGCTGATTTCCTCTGATTTCCAGAGAGGGGGCGTGTCAATTCAAATGGTAGAGGTCATGCCCAGACTGATAACAGACATCTTTGGTTCTCACTGCATGGAGAAGTAGTCCTGTAAAATACAAACAAAACACATTTAAAACATGCAGGAGAAGACAAAGCAATCACACAGTACCAATGTATATACTCTAAATGTAACACTTTCCTGTGAAAACACATTGGAAGTGGGATTTTCAATATTTCAAAGAACTACTTTCTAGGCTACAACGACCCGGAAGTGATTCAACACCGGGCCAACACCATAAGACCTGTCATTGTAGATTTATAAGACTTGTTTATTATTGGAATGCTTCACAGAATACGGGATATTCCATTGTAGATCACTCCACTTTAAATGCCTAATGGTCTTCAACTAACTCGATATTCACTTTAAGTAAAAATAAACATTGTAAAAAACTGAGCAAATCAAATTTTCAAAGACTCAATCACATACATACAGAGAAAAACACTGTTATCTGATTTAAATACATTTAATGAATTAGAAAGTTATAGGCTTTTCCAAAAAGTATTCGAAATTGACAAATACTTTGCAAGCATTACTAATTTAAAAATCAGAATAACTATGGCAAGGTTAAGAAGTTCACCACATTCTCTTCAAATTGAAGTAGGCAGACACAGAAACACTGTCAGAGAGGATAGGAAATGCTTAGTGTGCAATTTAAATGTAATTGAAAACGAATTTCACTTTTTATTGTTTGTCCTTTATATAGGGATATTAGAAAGTTGTATTTGCCAAAATATTATTATACTTGGCCAAACATTCAGAAATTCATAGATTTAATGGAATCCAATTCTGAGAAAACAATTTTAAATTTTATGATGAATCCATAAATTACCAAATATTTGTATTTTGTCCCAATTGTATTATTCTCCCCCTCCCTCCCCCTCCCTCCCTCCCTCCCTGCCTCCCTCCCTCCCTCCCTCCCTCCCTCCCTCCCTCCCTCCCTCCCTCCCTCCCTCCCTGCCTCCCTCCCTGCCTCCTCCCTCCTCCCTCCCTCCCTCCCTCCTCCCTCCCTCCCTCCCTCCCTCCCTCCTCCCTCCCTCCTCCCTCCCTCCCTCCCTCCCTCCCTCCCTCCCTCCTCCTCCCTCCCTCCCTCCCTCCCTCCCTCCCTCCTCCCTCCCTCCCTCCCTCCCTCCCTCCCTCCCTCCTCCTCCCTCCCTCCCTCCCTCCCTCCCTCCCTCCCTCCCTCCCTCCCTCCCTCCCTCCCTCCCTCCCTCCCTCCCTCCTCCCTCCCTCCTCCCTCCCTCCCTCCCTCCCTCCCTCCCTCCCTCCCTCCCTCCCTCAGCCCAAGCGCCAATGTGAACGCCCCAATGTGCTGGTGTTCTAGAAGCATTGCATTGACCTTTACCCAAAAGAACTAAGACATTCAACATCACACTCGCCGTATTTTTTCAAATCATTCGGGTTTGTGATATTTCTATATCTTTTGCTTCACCAAGTCGTCCACAAACAATATATACGGTCAATGGTGCCTGTCACATTATAGATTTACACTGGACCGTGTAAAACAAACAGCAGTGGGGCTCGCAGCCGCTCTATCACAATCAGGGATGCGTTCAACTAACCACGTCGTCGGGCTAGTCAATTAAATGTTGCGGATCTAAATAAAGATCATCTTAGGCTCTACTTTCATAGATATAACATTTCAGATTAGATTTCTATACATGCGCATATCTGGGCCTACATACGTACACACATGCGTAGAATTGCTTACGCACGTGCGTGAATTGCTTACGGTCGTACCCGCGCACGCACTACACACGTGCGTATAATTGTTTGACAAATCCTTTATCCGTTTTACTTTGAAAAAAAGAATCACTTTATATGTATGTATGTATATTTGGTCTGATGACTAGTGTCACATTTGGTTTTTCATGAAATCAGGTCTAACTTGATTGAAAATACTGTGATCCCTGGAATATTTTCATATATAAGCAATTTATTTCATTATTTTATTTCATGAAATAGTCACAAAATCGCACCGATGTCAAAAGGAGATTTAGGGCAGCCAGCCCCTGACACCCTAATTTAACCCTTTACCAAACGCCAAATTTTCGACTCTTCCAAATGAAAAGAGTTAGCAGACGACATTCCAAAGTGTGGAGAAATTGAAAAATAATCGTTATGAACAATTACTCCTTTACCCACAAAGTGTTCGAGAGTCGTCTGCAACATACTGATCAAATGTCGTCATTGTTTGGTAATGGGTCAAGAGCGTGATCTTCAAATGGTCTCAGCTTCGCGCCTACTATATCAGCCACGTTTTTAGTGATATTTACAAACAGTTTATCCTTGCTTGACTAGAATAGTCTCGACGTGGCGATTTTGAAGAGTCTCCTCAACATGGGGCTCGAAAACGAAATTGAAAAAAAAAAAAGTTTGAATTGGAAGAGCGTATTTTGTCTGGACCTCTGGAGATAAACAAAATCCGTAATGAGCAGTCGATCAAGTGAGACACATTCTGGTAAAAAGCAGTCGTTTTGCTGTGCAATTTGCTTTTCACAATGCTTATAGAATGGATCTTCTCTAAGGGGTTTTAAACGAGATTTCGTGGAGACATATAAGAAGTAACACCAGAAATGAATCGAATAAATGGGGTTTAATGACTTGACTACATTTTTTTTTCTCAGTAAAAACGATTTTCTTTTCAGTCTCCAGGTTTAGTTCAATGATCAAAATTAGTTGAATTATACCTGGAGACTGAAAAGACAATCGTTTTTTACTGTGTTTCTTCAAATCTTGCTACCATGAATTATCGACTACGGGATGAAATAAATATTGTTGTTGTTGTTGTTGTTGTTTTCAACTTTCGGTTGTAACGTCGCTCTGTTACATTGCAACATTCCCAGAACTCAACACCAGTACTACATTTGTTGTAGCGAAACACTCTCTTTAGTTCTAATATAATTATGACTATCCTGAGGGCTATATAAGGAAGACATCTTTATATTACAGTCAATGGCGGCTTTGGTATTTGGGTCAGCCCGGGTTTTAAATCTGTCACCTCTCGCATGTGAGACGGACACACAATCTCTGCGCCGTCTTATACAGCATAAAAATGATGAAAGGTGCGGAAAAGTATAACCAAAGATGAACTGTTCATAGTGGATGTCAAATGGATGTACACATATTTAAGTACGCATGCACTTGCTGGTCTGGCATACATGTCGCATTGAGTACCTAGCTTTACGAAGAGATGTCGTTGAAACTGTGGTCCGGTGTTAGGATGCCCGCTTTGGGATCGGGGAGTCTCGGATTCGAATCCGGGCCGGGTCATCGGAGTTTTTATTAGCAAAAAATGCATTCCACGTTACTTCTCTTAACCAAGGTGTATAAATGTGTACCTGTGAGGGAATAAACCAATGTACCGTTGTTGCCTTTGCGCAATATGTAAAAGGCCGGTTTATCACCTAGCGATCGGGGAGGGTTTCCAAGCGTAGAAATAGACTATTAACCCTACCTTTACCTTTACTTGTAAGTCACGTCAGAATAAGCTATAACAGAGCTTTAAGTTATATTGCATTTACTTGTAAGGTATGTTGCATTTGGAACAAAGCTCTGAATAAAATTGTATTTTCTTGTAAGGTATGTTATATTGAAGACAACGCTTTAGGTAATTTTATAATTTCTTGTAAATTTTGTTATATTGATAAAAAAGCGCTTCGTAAAATTGTAATTTCTTATTAGGTATGTTATATTGAGATCAAACCTCTATGTTATATTGTACTTTCTTGTAAGGTATGTTGTATTGAGATCAAACCTCTATGTTATATTGTACTGTCTTGTAAGGTATGTTATATTGAGATCAAACCTCTATGTTATATTGTACTTTCTTGTAAGGTATGTTGTATTGAGATCAAACCTCTATGTTATATTGTACTTTCTTGTAATGTATGTTATTATGAGATCAAACCTCTATTTTATATTGTACTTTCTTGTAAGGTATGTTGTATTGAGATCAAACCTCTATGTTATATTGTACTCTCTTGTAAGGTATGTTATTATGAGATCAATCCTCTATGTTATATTGTACTTTCTTGTAAGGTATGTTATATTGAGATCAAACCTCTATGTTATATTGTACTTCCTTGTAATGTATGGTTTTATGAGATCAAACCTCTATGTTATATTGTACTGTCTTGTAAGGTATGTTGTATTGAGATCAAACCTCTATGTTATATTGTACTTCCTTGTTATGTATGTTATATTGAGATCAAACCTCTATGTTATATTGTACATTCTTGTAAGGTATGTTATATTGAGATCAAACCTCTATGTTATATTGTACTTTCTTGTAAGGTATGTTATATTGAGATCAAACCTCTATGTTATATTGTACTTCTTTGTAAGGTATGTTATTATGAGATCAAACCTCTATGTTATATTGTACTTTCTTATAAGGTATGTTAGATTGAGATCAAACCTCTATGTTATATTGTACTTTCTTGTTAGGTATGTTATTATGAGATCAAACCTCTATGTTATATTGTACTGTCTTGTAAGGTATGTTATTATGAGATCAAACCTCTATGTTATATTGTACTTTCTTGTAAGGTATGTTATATTGAGATCAAACCTCTATGTTATATTGTACTTTCTTGTAAGGTATGTTATTATGAGATCAAACCTCTATGTTATATTGTACTTTCTTGTAAGGTATGTTATTATGAGATCAAACCTCTATGTTATATTGTACTGTCTTGTAAGGTATGTTATATTGAGATCAAACCTCTATGTTATATTGTACTTCCTTGTAAGGTATGTTATATTGAGATCAAACCTCTATGTTATATTGTACTTTCTTATAAGGTATGTTAGATTGAGATCAAACCTCTATGTTATATTGTACTTTCTTGTTAGGTATGTTATTATGAGATCAAACCTCTATGTTATATTGTACTGTCTTGTAAGGTATGTTATTATGAGATCAAACCTCTATGTTATATTGTACTTTCTTGTAAGGTATGTTATTATGAGATCAAACCTCTATGTTATATTGTACTTCCTTGTAAGGTATGTTATATTGAGATCAAACCTCTATGTTATAGTGTACTTTCTTGTAAGGTATGTTGTATTGAGATCAAACCTCTATGTTATATTGTACTTCATTGTAAGGTATGTTTTATTGAGATCAAACCTCTATGTTATATTGTACTTTCTTGTAAGGTTTGTTATATTTAGAACAAAGCTATAAGCACGATTATACACCATTGTAAGATATGAAATATTGGAAACAAAGCTGTAAGTATGGTTGTTCTTACAAATAAAGCGATTCATAATGTGATCTTAGTTTTACATACAAACGGACTTACTTGTAAAGCACGTCATATTAAGTGAACAGCATAAAATATTGTTGCACATACTGGTAAGAAATGCCACCCTAAGAACAAAGCTATAACTGCGTATGACGTCATTTCTGGTCATTTTGGGATTTAACCCATAACCAAACAATAACGACATTTAACCAGCTCTTGCAGACGACGATAGACAATATTGGGGGAAAAGAAGAAATTGCTCTTCACGAGCAATTTCACCTTTTCCCAGAATGCTTTCTGCCCTATCAGAAGATTGTTTTTCAATTTCGTCAAATTTTGAAATGTCGCCTGCAAACTCTTTCAAGTTTGGCCATTTCGGAACAAGTTCCTGTTGAAAATAGGAACGCTTCCCGTGGTGCTCGAATCTTTTACCTCCCCGACCCGAGGTAGGCCACGTAGGCGTATAATAATGCTTAATGAGGGTGCCTTTGATCTGCCTCAGTCCTTTAATGGAGCATTTGATAACGAGACCATGCCTAAATACCTCTGTAATATTTTAACCTCACTAGCAACTTTCCCCGAGGCTTATTTTTTTAACCCATTGCTATAAAGTAACCCGAACTTATCTATATTTTTTAATGGGAAACATCTGTTAACAAAGATCATTGTATCAAAAGGAGAAATTGCTCGACACGAGCAATTTCTCCTTTTGATACAATCGCTCCAACCAGAAGTTGTGTTTAGTTCCCCATTTATTGTCTCCTGGACCACACAATTTGGTACAGCCGAACATTATCGGTTGAACTAAAACGTCCCAACCTGTCGTCGCCTGTCCGTTCCTCGGGCATATAAGAGGCAGCGGCCTACCACAGAGGGACCATACCCGTTCTAGAACACCGACAGTTTAGATCTACAGTGTAGAGGTTCAGAGATGAAGCCGGCTGTAGACGTATCGCAGAAGTCACCCGTGGTGGCCGTGACAGAGCCAATCGTGGTGAGTTGTTCGAGTTGTCTCGTTTAGAGCTGCCTGTTAATAAATGTGAGGAAATATTTTGCGAGTTAATACTTTAATTTATTTAAAACTCTGTAAAACGACTGTGTATTTTTTATCTGCGTTTTAAGTTGGTATAGATGTATGTAGAAACCATCAAGGTTTCCCAAAAAAATATGATTTTTTTTCTATTTCTAAACAAAAAAACGCTAAAAGTTTCAATTTAGTTGTTGTTATTTCTTTTTTATTATTTTTTCTCCATGTATATATGCTATATCTTATAAAATTATATCATTTGTATAAATTATAATTAAGCCACTTGATAATTGGGCAGAGGCAAACATTTTACAATACAATACAGTACAATGCAAGACAATATGTTTTATTCGTAATAGAGGCATCTGACCCAATATACATACAATTCACAAGTTCGGGTAACAAAGATCACTATGTTGAGCAACCTGTCACAGTCAAAACACCATGCGACCATTCAAACCATTTTAGAAGCGGATGGTGCTTACTCTTGAATAACAGACATCAATGTCGGAAAATGGAAAAACTTGCTCGAATAAGCAACGTTTACTCTTCTTTACCCCACATTCATTCATAAAACCACTTGAAGCTACTCCATCACCTCTCTGTTTGGTAATGACTTACCATCTTTTGCCATTAAACCTATCTTGGACGCATCTGATGCAGATGTCATAGACTTATGATGAGCAAATCATCTTTTTAGCCATAATGGTTTACATCCAGTTTCACAAAGAAAATGTAGGGGTTTTTTGGGGTCGGGGGAAGGGGGGATCATTTTCCTTTTTTTCTTTATATTTTGTTTATTTCATCTCAGTTGATTATCTTCCTTTTTTTTCTTCTTTATATGCATTTTTTCTTATTTTTTTTTAATCACTTGTCAGTTGATTATTTTTTATTCCAACCAGTCTCACGTTCCCATATTTTAATAAGTTGATTCGTCAATTGATCGTGAAATATTACATTTCAGGTTGAGTCCAAACCGGCCAAGAGGACATGGCCAATGTATGTCGGTGGCGGAATACTGGGGGTCTTCTTAGGAATCGGACTGACAGTTGTCCTGGTAACGTTCCTTCAAGCCCGGGTGAGTTCGTAACTTAGATTAAACTTATTAAGTTAAAACTTATTGAGTAAATTTTTACAACTTAGGTTAACCACTGTCGAATCTGATTCCTGGAGACTCTTTTCAGTTTTCACGCCGAATGTGAATTAAGGAAAGGTCGCTAAGAAGACCTAGTTACTCACGGGATTTGAAGCGACGACCACCGTCCTCCGTGCGTAACTCTGATAAACTGGGCGAAAAAACCTCCTTATACACAACCATGTACATGATATAGAATACAGAATACGGAATACAAGAGAAATATTTGTAAACAAAGCCCTTGGCCCAAAAAACAAATTTCAGATAAACATGTATGTTGATTGCCCACAGACATCGAGATGGATATTACTCTAGTTCTAAATTTCTTTCTATTCTTACCATAATTTTCGAAAAGCAAATATCAAGTTTCCATATACGTATATATTGGGTAGTCTGAAGAAGGAAGTGAAAACGATTTAACTCTCTTTTACCAGAATACCAACTTTATAAAATACGCATTTCTATTGTGATCAAATCTTTGACATATGAAAAAAGCATGATACTCGTCTTCTACGAGTCATTGATTCTAATATAAGCAGAGATGCAATGAAGACAATTGGATCTACTGTTTAGTGAACAGCACCGTTATTCTTACATGGTTATGGCGTTTTACTAATTATAAACACACATATCATCCTCTCAACAATACGTCAGCCCTATCAATTTGCATATACGGTTCTTCAAACGTGAAACTCTACAAAGAACAAGTTTTACGATTACTATTAATGATAGGTCAAAGTTATAAGGGGCATTCTTCCGGATAACTTTGAGAATGCCAAGAAGCCTCCATGATCCAGTGGTTAGAGTACAGAACTTAAAATCACATGGTCCCTCTCCACATGGGCTTGAACCCCGGTGACGGCATTTCGATCTTCCTGAGAGGTAGCCTCCCGACTGATTTACAGAATGTCGATGGTTCTAACTGGCTTGATCAGCCCTTATGGGCAGTCAAGTATTAGATCTTTCTCCATCATTAAGACTCGGGTATTGTAACATAAATGAAATAATGTCGACGCGATGTAAAACACATATGAACATGCACATAAACAAACAGAATACCAACGGATCTACCAGACTTGACCAAGCTCGTATGGAAATTGAATTCTGGTATCATCCAGTCAATGCGAAAAACTTGGATATGGTTGATATGATTAAAAAAACCTATGAAATGCAATTAAATCAATGTTGAAAAAAATGAAAGTATTTCAAGTTAACTATATTATTGTCTTATAATTTATTAATTGATGCGCTCTGTGATGAGCCTTATAGAAACTTAGAGATACAAAACGCATATCAAATCTGCATTAAGAGTTATTCGTTTGTTCTTGTGTCACAAGTTTTAAGAGATATTCGTTTGTTCTTGTGTCACAATCGTTTGATTCATTTACGCTCAAATATGTGATAACTTGTTGTTTTTTCTTCCTTTTTAATGAACCAAGTGCATTTTTCCTTTAAAAGTTTAATGAAAATCATTGTTCTATAGCCTATATGTATTTAAAGCGTTAATTTTACATATGTTCCAGGATATCCAGCATGACATGAAAATGAAAGTAAGTTTAATTTTTTTTTTCTGGGATAATGCCAGGGTCAAACTAAAGGTCATGTACATTGCCACTAAAAAAGGACATTTTACCCATTACCAAACAATAACGACAGTTGACCAGTTTGTTGCAGACAACTCTAAAATCATTCGGGGAAAATGAGAAATTGCTCTTAATGAGCAATTTCTCCTATTCCTACACTGTTTTCTGCCCTAATATAAGATTGTTTTTTAATTTCATCTCATTTTGAAATGTCGTCTGGAAACTCTTTCAATTTGGGACAGTCGAAAATATGGCGTTTGGTAATGGGTTAAACACTTTTATAATCATAATCTCATGTGTATCATAACAATTTGTTACAACCACGAGATCAAGAATACTTCAACAACCTTAACCTTATGTGTAATGTTTCAATTTTGTTCAACCTTGAGCTCGAGACACAGTTTTTGAAATATTGTAAATGTTTCAATAGAAAATGTTGTAATGTGTTCAAGTTACAACACAAGGAAAACATGGGGATAACTTAACTTCAGAAAGAAAGAACCCTTGTAATCGTCTCTCAACATTTCGGACACAAAATCAATTGTACAAATACAAATACGAAATGTTTATTTCAATAGTTCCGTCCTTATGCCTTTGATGAATAGCTGAAATTAATGGTTTGAGCAAGAGAGTAACCTAGTTACAAAGTTACTATCATTTATGGTATATTACGTTAGTAAGTAAAACATCAAATGAAGTGCATATTAAATACGATGCTTCTTGATGTTACATTTATTATTTGTATGCTCGATACGTAAAGGTTCCGCCGAGTTCTGGCTAGACTGGGAACCGATCGCTCGTCTATCAAACCTTGTGGAACATAGTGGAGCCAGTAGACAGCGTGGAACCAGTTTAAGCTCTGGTCACCCTGCTCCAACGTTGTTAACAAAAGAATCCGAATGAAATCATTTGGACACCCCTGCCAATCCTACGAAATTCCAGGGTACCGTTTTACCATGCAACTTAATTAAGGAAAGTATTTGCATAATTTATAACAGATACACATGGATAGTGTCTTTAATGAAAGAACAATATTGCAGTGTGACACCTCATTGGAAGCGTCTCGGAGAGAGGGATCCAATGATGTGTTACTTTGCAATATTGCTTCGCCCAATATTGAAATAATAGGAATATACCCAAATCTTAAGCGTAAACTGTTTAGTAAAACTGTACCCAGATGTCTGCTAAAATAGTCCATGGGTCAGAAACGTTGCAAAACCATCACGAATCCACATATCTAGTTTTAACTCAGAATACTAAACTACTACATTTTGATGAACGATATCTGTTTAACAAAAGGTGACACAGTGATTTGCGTGAGCAGATGTGTCTGAATGATTATCAGTGACCTCAATCTGAACTCAGCGGGTTTATCCAATGAATACACCTCTGATGTCCGCCATATGGTTTCTCGCGAGAGTTTACTGTACTTTCGTTTCTAATATGGATCGTAAATGTAAAATTTAAACAGTTATTTAATTTGGTTTAAGAAACACACATATATCACAACTTATGATTTCACTGTTATGTATGAGTTATCGATCAAAAATAATGATTTTGAATGATGTTCAACACTTCCATATACATTGATCTAATCAACGTGGATGAACACAGGAAATGTGCTATCAGCCGGGGACGATCCACTCAAAATGTTGTTACCCTACACTAACGTACGATGTGTTTTTTTCTCAGATCACGGAAATACCCGAGTAATTACGATTGCAGTGACCTCTACAGACTTTGTCAGCGATTGTTCGTCCATTTGTCCAGTGTGACCGAGTATGTCGAGTATCACACTTGTGGTGTTTTTTATTAAAAGCAATAACGTAAGGTCTAACTGGGTTACGAGTATTAAAGACGCTGTTTGACATTAGTTAGGCCTACTTGACTCAGAAACATTTTATATTGATGGGTTTATCATCTTAATAATGTTGGGTTTTTTCTGTCCTTTTCAGGCCGACGACATCCTGTCTGATTTGACAGCTGGCTTTGTGGTATGTACCTTAACAAATGATATTTTAACCTGCCAGGCAGTAATCCCATGTCTCGCGTTTATACATATCCTTAACCCTTTACCAAACAATAACGACATTTTAACCACTTTGTTGCTGACGACCCCCGAAACATTTTCGAAAAAGGAAAAATTGCTCGTAGCAAAATCACATTCACAGAATTTTCCTTTTTTGTTAATTCTCAAAAGATACATTGTAAATTACATATCTTTGTTTACTTACATTGGCTGTATTGAAGTTTCTCTATTTTGTTCCTGTATACCAAAAAAAAAAATAAAGTAAAACACACCCATTACAGCCGAATGTCGCAGTTGACGAGTTTTCCATTTCTCCGTCATGCATACAGAAAATGTTGGAAAAACATAATTATATTACAGCCGAATTAGCCCATACTACGGCGGTGACGTTTCCTATTTATGCCCAAAAGACAAAAAGAAACGCAATGCACATCTACTGCCACTGAGCGTCAGTCAATTGTTCCGATTGTCCCGGGTTTAATCCCCGTTAGCGGCGAGGTGAAAATGACCAAGTCTAGCCCGTGAGCAATGGTTTAGTAATCAGGAAGCAGTCATCGAGTGATGATTTGATAAGCTTCAAGCTTCCGTTACAATCGATGTAAAATAAACAAGTACATGTAAAAACTACTGTCGCTGTATTTGTCCATGTTTCTAGCAACCTATTTCTTTACCTCGTGTATGTCCACAGAAAAGTGACGTTACCTACCACCTGCCCCAAACAGAACAAACCCTCGAGGAAACGCTTGTAGTCACAGACACGGAAGAGGAAATCATAACAAAGGATGCCCGAATGATTTTCGACTATGAAAACGTAAGCATTTAAATTGATCTTCGCCCTTGGTAAACCATTATCCTATGAGATCTCACACTAACGCACCTCCTGCAAAAAACTCAAGAACTCACTGTGATAAGCAGATGAATTACTCACAATGAGCGTTTTACTTTTTTAACAACGCTAGATCTGTTCTATCATAAAGAGGTGTTTTCCTCCTGTATTCTTTATCGTTTGTTGTAGCTCATAATTCAGTCACTCGTCAATTCCCGTATGGCGTAATTGAACTCTATATTTCTAGTCTCATCTCAGAGACGAACCCTAACGAACGGTTCAGGCTAAGCACCAATAAAAGTAGAATATTAAGGATATATCAAGAACTTTTTCATAGATCCTTGATATTTTACTTTTATTGGTGCTAAGCTTCTAAAGGGATTGAATCAGAGATGTGTGTTCTGGGAATAATCTACGTAAATAATTGATATATGTAGAATCATTGTCAAAACACCAAACACCGTTTTCAGTTTCTTTACTTCTAAGTTGCTGAAACCCCGCGTGTTCGGTAAATAATCTGAAGTGAACTACGCGCCTGACAGTGTTTCTATGGGAAAGCTGGTTTAAATAGAGAATAGATGGTTGCTGTCGTGAATCGGAAATGTTATCGGACAACGCTTAGGAATATTATCCGGTGAGCCGAAGGCGAAACGGATAAAAATCCGAAGCCGAGCCCGATAACTTTTCCTATTTAAAGACACCAACTTTCTTTTCTATTTAACCTATGTCCTTTATGTATTCTTTCAAACAAACAAGATGTAAATAAAACACGAGAAAAAAAGAAAAAAATAGTAGAGAATGATGTAAACATGACGTCATGTCGTTCGTATCACGTCATAATTCGTCACGTCCATATGTTATATGGTTAGTGCCGAATATCACAAATGCTATACGGCACTTAGTTATCGGTACCAAAATTGCACTAGTGACTGGATAAAAACGGGTTTGGAAATCTATCAATGATCTAGTATTATGTTACTTTAAAAATATGTGTTGGCAATTTATCGGTGTAAGACAATTTATTAATCTTTTTTTTGAAGTTAAAATCCAAATTTCTGAGATAGTCCTTTAGAATTCTTTTTTCAATTAAAACAGTCAAATACGATTTTCAAAATGTGTTAACGTTACAAAATACATTGTACCTGTTAATTTTGTACATTTTCAAACCATAAAAATAATTGTGTCACGATAAAGATTTATGCAACCTCAGACTTACCTTAAGGTATTGCTCATCTAAATGGAATATATCGCTTTATCTAAAATCGTTTATCTTCTCTTATTAGCAGAATTCAAAACTATCATTCTGTTTATTATTGATACCAAGACTATCTCTGTAAAAATATTTCATTTTATTGATTATACATGTACAAATAAAGCTGTATGTTTCTTTGAATAAACAGATTGTCGACAATTAAAACCATAATCAAACATAAATACATACATTTACTCTATCTAGGTATAGATATTTCTCCTCAACTAAGGAAGGTCTTAGCAAGATTTCGGTGTGCAAGTCACAAATTTAATGTAGACACTTCAACATTGACAAAGAAAATAGGACATGTCATTTCTGTTTTTTTGCACAATGGATCCTTAATTGTAGTACAGTTTAGAAAGACAAACTCTTCTTTATACTTGGTATAGTGGGGGAAATGACATTTGGCATTTCTATAGTCTCATGTTAAATTCTGATGCTGTCGTTATCCGTAAGATTGCAAAATTTGTATCTGTTAACATTCATATAAAATAAAGTACACTACAATCTGCATAAAATTAAAATGTTGTAGATCTATATGCCAATGTGTTTTATATGTCAACCTACGTTACAAAAAAAGATAATTTTTTTTTGTTCTTTTGTTTAGGGACATAACTAAGTGTTAATATATGTATATCCATTGTATGATGCATTATGGACCAGTGGCCTATATTTACAGCAATAAACTTTTTTGAACTCGTTCAATTCTTTTAAGGGAGTTGTCGTCACGCTTATGTCCAGAAGTGACGGTGCGAGCACGGAGAGCGTTTGCTTTGTGAGACCTTTCAACCCAACAAAGGGAATCAGCAGAATCAGAGACATTCTGACGAAAGGAACAGTAAGTTTTATCTCAATGGAAACTTATCCTTTTGCTCAACTTCTGTACATTTTGTCAATTGAATTGGTTTAATTTTCAAAAAATACTGAATGGAAAAAAAATGTGATAAAAGGTATTGTTAATCCTCATGATCAAAATGTATATTCATAAATGGGCGTTGACTCTTTCCATAGAGGCACGTTCACTAGATAACCCTTTCCCAAACAATAACGACATTAGACCACTTTGTAGCAGACGACTTTAGAAAACATTATAGGAAGTGGAGACTAGTCGTAACGAGCAAGTTTTCCTTTTCCCATAAGTTTTTCTGCCCTATCAGAAGATTATTTTCCAATTCCATTTTGAAATGTCGTCTGCAAACTCTTTCAATTTGGGACAGTCGAACATTTGTTGTTTGGGAAAGGGTTAAGCTAACACCATTAGAACCGTATATTACAAAAGTGTATTCATGAACAACTGTTTAAAATAGCAAGGAAACTTTGAATTATGACAATTAACCCGGTGAGTTCAGATTGGTCCATCGAAGAGGTTGGGATCAGTACTATTGGGCAATCGGATATATGGTGATCGATAGCAGTGTCGTATAGATAGAGAATAGATGGTTGGTGTCGTGAATCGGCAACGTTATCGGACAAGACTTAGGAATGTTATCCGGTGAGCCGAAGGCAAAACGGATAATAATCCGAAGCCGAGCCCGATAACTTTTCCCATTGAAAACACCAACCATCTTTTCCTTTCATCCTGCTGCCTTTATTCATTCGTTCAAACAAACAAGATGTAAATAAAACACGTGAAAGAAAGGAAAAGAAATAAGTAGAGAATGATGTAAACATGACGTCATGACGTTCTTATGACGTCATAATTCGTCACGTTGTATGTGTTATATGGTTAGTGCCGGATATCACAAATGTTATACGGCACCTAGTTATCGGTCCCAAAATGGCACTAGTGACAGGATAAAGCTCATGCTGTGAGCTTACATGGCCGAGTGGTACAGTACAGAATACAGAACTTGAGATAACGTGGACCAGTTTGGGGAATACTTTGGTGGTAGTTTATTTCAATTGTCATGAGAGGCAGTCTCCCGACAGACTCAGAGAATGTTGATGATTCTGCCTGGCTTGATAAGTCAGTATGGGTAGTACAGATTGGAAGTCTTCTTTCAACGATGATTAGACAAGCATCACAATATAACTGAAATACAATTGATTCTATGTAAAATCAACCTAACAACCAAGCCAGCATAGCACGTTTTATTTATCTTTTTATCTATATTGGATTTTTACAACGCGTCAACATTAGTTCAGTTATGTTGCGATGCCCGACTCTAAATGATTGAAGAAGACCCCATACTCAACTGCCCATAATGTTAGAGCTGGTCGAGTTGGGTAAAACCACCGGTACTCCGTAAGTCAGTCGGGAGGAGAGGCTGTCTTTCATGAAAATACAAACGCCTTAATGTACGTTTCACGTCTTTTCAGAAAGAGGCATTTGTGACAAAGGACATACAACAGGAAGTCTATGTGCCATCAAGCGGAGACTTTGGCATGACCCCACTGTCTGAAACGGCAGCTGCCATGTGCGAAAACAGCCGAGTAGTTCAAATGGAGAGAGCGAGTGGAATTGCAAAGAGGGGAGGTTATGGTAAATACGTCCTCTCTTTCAATTTCTAAGTTCGGTACTGCATGATGTTGCGTGAACGAATAAGTTCATGGTTAAATGACACGAAAGGAAATAAGGATTCTGTTGGCCCATATTATCATACAGTTTTTGCTTTAAAATACTGTGATTTTATAAACTATTCTTATTTACATCCTTTGAATACAAAACTTTTAATGCCAGGTTTGATTCTAATGTCTTCAAATCAATGATTTAAGCACTTCTGGTTTTCAGCTTCCAATCTCTTATAAAGTTCAGTGAACCTTAATATATGCAGGGGTGGCAATATCAATTGCCCGTATTGTCCAAAATACTTAACAGACAGGTGAACTTTAACTAAAACTTACTAATAACCATTTTACGGACAAATGCAGAAAAAGACTATGCATTTACGGACAAGTAAAACGAAATAAAACTTCATCGCCCATGATATATCTAGAAAGGTTTGCACGAACTAGGTGGTTTAAGGTTGACTGCGTATGCCTTCCTCTTACAAGTTTATATTTTACCAAACGATCGTCGGAATGGTAAGAAACTGAAGCTCACGGCTTTTGAAGATTTGTATATATGGTCCAAATTGAAGGTAACAACAGACTACAAATCAGATACCAAGCAAATCCACATTATTGGGTAGGAATCGTTGTAACGAAAGAATGTACTTGTCAATAGGAGCAACATATCCCCTTTCAATGCCTATTTCTGGATAATTCTGTTACAGATGCGTCTTTCTAATCCGCTGTGGTGCCAAATGATAACAATAGATCATGATTAAAGAAAGAAAGAAAAGAGACAAAAATATGCTTTATTGTTTTGTTCTTTGTTGTGAACAGTTAAAAAAGCATATGCTCTACTCATTGTTTTCTGCCCTCTGTTAATTAGGTTAATCAGTAGAAAACTATTAAAGAGATACTATGAGGAATCAGGCAAATGGTCTATTGTTTTGCGCTCTGTTGTGTTTTCAAGATATGAAATCAAGAAGCTAATCTCATTTTTGCAGAAGGAAACCATAAAAGATTTTTATACCTCCATTTAAACAGACAAAAAAAAAATTCTTTTACTATTCATGGATGCCATTTATCAGTTAGAGCTGTCCGATACACCAGTCTAATTTTAACCCTTTCCCAAACAACACATTTTCGACTGTCTCAATTTGAAAGAGTTTGCAGAGGACATTTCAAAATGCAACGAAATTGGAAAAAAAATCTACTTATAGGGCAGAAAACAGTGTGGGAAGAGGAAAAATTGCTCGTTAAGAGCGATTTCTCCTTTTCCCATAGTGTTTTCTAAAGTCGTCTGCTACAAAATGGTCAAATGTCGTTATTGTTTGGAAAAGGGTTAAGGTAGTATACCCATAATCCACCATTTTGAAACATTTTGTTTCGTCGGATCACTTCGGTCGTTCTCGGCAAACATCAGTCGGGGCCGGAACTATTCGTATTAAACCGAATAGTTCCGGCTCAATCCGTTGTGTACCGAGAATGATCGAAGTAATCCGAAGAAAGAAAATATTTCATTATGGGTGAACTACCTTAACCCATTCCGACATAATGGTAAATTATGACTGGTTCAAATAGGAAGCAATCGCAGACGACAATCCTAGCTAGATACGAAACGAATATTTAGTAAGTGATATTGGGCGGATACCATCGAGACCAAAATGATATTTATTACGTATAATGGGAAATTTATCCAATTGTTACATTGGTCTCTAAAGTCCTTAGCAACAGGGATGCGGTAGAACGATGTATTGTAGTGAGAAAGCGGATTCAAGCGTACGTTCCTGCTTAACATTTTACGAAAAGAATATGCGTACGTTCCAAACAACCTTCTCCCTCATTTCAATAGTGAGATAAGCAATATTGCAAAGTTACATATCATTGAAATCGTCTCACATTGCAACATTGCTCTTTCATTTGTGATACAATCCATGTCTATCAGTTTTGACTTACGCAAATATTTTCCGTAGGTTGTTCGGTAAAACGATGCCCTGAAATTTTGTTTTTCTTTTTTATTATTTAAGGCTCTCCACTTCCACAACATCCCTTCGCGCCCTCCAGTGACGAGTTGTTTCAGTGAAAACGTTCCTGATATTTTGTGTTTTCTTTATTATTTAAGGCGTTCTACCTCCAGCTCCACCTTCGCGCCCTCCAGTGACGAGTTGTTTTAGTGAAAATGTTCCTGATTGTTTTTCTTTTTTATTATTTAAGGCTCTCCACTTCCACAACATCCCTTTGCGCCCTCCAGTGACGAGTTGTTTCAGTGAAAACGTTCCTGATTGTTTTGTTTTTCTTTATGATTTAAGGTGCTCCAGCTCCACCTTCGCGCCCTCCAGTGACGAGTTGTTTCGGTGAAAACTTTCCTAATATTTGTTTGCTTTTCTTTATAATTTAAGGCGCTCCACCTCCAGTTCCAGGTTCGCGCCCTGCAGTGACGAGTTGTTTCAGTGAAAACGTTCGCGGATTCGGCTGCAATTTTTACTGCCAGCCCAGATCCATGAACTGGCCCGTCCGAGAGTGCGGTGGTCCTGCTCCTGTGCGACAGGCACGGATGACTGTTTCAGATCCCCCGTGTACGTATCGAATGAAAAATTTCGAGGAAAATATATGCATTCTGCAGTGTAATTGTCTGGGCGAAGACTTTTGGGAAGGCAGTGGCGAGATAAATTAGTTAGCAGCGTCACGTTTTGAGACGGTGTTACAGTCGAGGATGGAACCTGGTAAACGAGATCAAACCTGTATTAGAAGAAAAATGGACATATAACTCAAATGTTCTAGAATTTATAGAAACACGTATTAGATGAAGAACGAAAGAAAATATCCATAACACAATAAAAGGAAACAGCACGAGCAGTTGGTTCAAAAGCAAGCGCCATGGAAACTTGCAAAGATATCTGAAAATCATGGAGAATACATTTTAAAGAAAAAGAAATAAATGTCAGTTAGCTCAATGAAAAAAGAGTTTTCTTTTAAACTTTCGATAAGATTATGTTTTATTTATCCGAGATCCATGGCTGTAACAAATATTTGCATTTATAACCTAACGGTGTTGCTCTATAATAAAGCAAGATATAGTAATCAACCCAAATAGTCGTTTTTGTTATCCATTTATTAACTGTGCTCAATATAGACATCTTAACCCATTACCAATCAAAAATCGCCATTTAACCAGTTTGTTGAAGACGACTCTGGAAAACATTGTGGGAAAAGGAGAAATTGCTCTTGAAAACCAATTTCTTCTTCCGCCACAATTTTTTTCTGTCCTATCAGTTGATCATTTTTCAACTTATTCATATTTTGAAATGTCTGCAAATTCTTTCAATTTGGAACAGTCGAAAATATGGCGTTTGGTAAAGGGTAAATTATCAAATTGTTCCAGAGATGGTGCTTCGTTATAGTTCGGCACCCATTTTTCGTTCCATACAAAAATGGTCTTTTTGTCCCCATCTTCTTATAGTGCCTTCCACGGCAAAATTCAGCCCTAGCTCATATCACTCCATTAGTATAATATCCATGATTAGACCTAAAACACTGAAGAAACCGGGGCATGACCATCTTTTCCTTCTATGCACTTGCGTTTTACCCTTACAATGCTAGAATCGACTTCATGCTTATGCAAACAGGTTAGACCAAGGCCAGCCGCCAGTGCCTTGTGATCTAATCTGTTTCCTACTCTGATCACCTTTCCTCATCAAAATTAAGCAGATATTCAAGGTTTTGGAAATCAGACACAATATCCATTTATGGAAAATTATCAAGCATTCTAAAGGTTAAGTTAACTGCAGCAGATAGCTTTTTTCTATCGGCCTGGTTAATTTACCACCCTCTATTTTAACTTATCGAAATGCAAAGGTCAGCTCAATAAACCGCCATCTTTCGTTGGTCTTCTAGAGCAAGTAGTTCGGAAATAATCAACAAATTAAAGGTTTCACCTCATGGCTTATGCCTCAAACAATATTGTAAATCAGTCAATAAAGCACCCTATATCTATCGTATCGGCCAATGTTAAGCACACAAGACTGCCTCTTATGTTTTCGAGGATTACTTCTTAATACATGGTTCACACCAACGGCGCTTTGGTGAAGTTTAAAGCGGCGTTGAAAGCGGCTACAAAGCGTAACAAAGCTTTATTAAAGCGTCCGTGCCGTGCTAGATCGTGGGAAAGTTTGAACTAAATTGTCACATTCGGCAAAAGCGCCAAACATTTTAAACTGTTTAAATGTCTCAAGATTTGCTACAATAGGGGACAAAGATCTGACACGAGGTCAGACGCTTTCATCCAGATCTGATATTTTTTTATGCTTCGTTAGGTTTTAATGGGGGATTTGAAGGCTTTCCACGAATTGATACGATTTGAATAAGGACTGGCACGTATTGTTAGGCTTTGCTACGATTTGCAAGCTTCCTCACGCTCTCCTACGATACCCACACTGTGTCTCCATCCCTATGAATAGTGCTGCGACTTGAGTATCACTCATTGCATAGTTTCCAAACGAACAAAAAGTATTCTGAACATTAAAATCTATAAAGAACACAAAAGTTGGATCCAAAAGAGGTATAGGTGCAGTAAAGAAGAGCCGGAGTGTGACAGGCAGAGGCCAGGTGGCTGAAACTCCGACATCGCCAACACCACCGCCGGCAGTGAGACCATGTTGGCTCCAGAGCCACAGGCACAGGCTTACACTGCAAGGGATGATCGCACAGTCATCTCACCAGCTCTAACAGCAACCGCCCGCAAAATGCGTATGAATAAACGATATCACTCTGCAAAACTAACACAGACGAAAAAAGAAGGGGAAGACTGGCTTAAAGACAATCCCTCCATCTATCAAAAGACAATGGCAAATTATAGAGATCAGTACCCAGATGAGCCATCTCAAAAGAACTGTGGGTGAAGTCGGGTGTGGTTGGTGAGACACTGGAGGACCTGTCTGCCAAGGACAACTCGGAGTTGGAGAAGTTTCCATTCCTCAAAGACCACATCGAAACTGTGCAAAGCAGACACGCGATGAAAATCCGTGGAAAAGGTAGAGGGAACATCAGTGCCAGCCACCGCTAATGGGCCAGCACTACTACCACCACCACCAACATCAGTTATCATCCAGTCAGACTCTGGATTAGAGTCCCAATCTACAGAGCCCCCCTCTCGTAGACTCTCCACTGAAAGTGTTGACTTGAAGTGAACCCTGATGGACTTAACGCCTTTGCCATATATATAATTGAGGATCTGTCGCAGCTTCTTTTGGAAATCATACGGGACACACATATCAAGCTCATGGACGTGCTTCACCAGGACATAGGCGAGCTGACAGGGGGTGCCTGTAGTTAGTCTGTTGCTTCTGGATGACTTGCGCCACTCTCTCCAAGGTATCATCGAACACATGAGGGGTCAATCTGCTGTCTTCTTTCTTCAATGACGCATGGTCTTGTCTAGTAGCTCCTGGTAAATAGTGTTCTCCCTTCTGCTTGTAGGTCAAGCTCATCTTGTATTTTCTGTTCTTCCTTCCTTCCTTCCGCTTCGAGGGCTAATATGTAGTTATAAAACAGGGAGACAAAGATTATGTCTTCTTTAGACATATCATGTTCTTGTACAACTGGAACTTAATGGTCCTGTTGTTCTGCCATCGTGTTTTCGGGTCAAAGATGCAACGTTTTTTAAGATCTGCTGCATCTTTACATATGCTCTTGATTAGAAGCGACATAGAATCGGCGATCTCGCCATTTCTCAAAAAGTAAGTAGGAGTTGCGCCAGACTAACATATTAAACACCAATTTGAACACATCGGGTTTATCCAATGAAAACGCTAATTTCCCAGCACACGTAAATACTCGAGAAGTTCCGATTGATTAAACATGGGTGTCAACCTTGGACTGCTTTTTAAACGGAAATGACTATCTCATAGATTAGGATTTTTACTTTTTTAGATAAATTGCCTTTTTACCAACAAATTCACAATGAAATTTCTAAAGAAACATTAGACAAGATTATTGATAACCTCCTAACCCGGTTAAAATGTGAAATGAGCATTCGCGCCCGTCGAAGCTTCTTTTGTAAAGCCGGTTTATAAGTAAATGCAGGAATTCCTTCTTGGCAGCTTGTTAACGATACGTGAGAAGGGCGGTTAAATGTTTTCAAAGACCAACGTGACGGTTGGATCTAAAACAAGCTCCTCTTATTCTAAATTAAGCTCGTTGTTTACAAAAAACAACGTTTAAACGGTTTGCAATATCTGCAATACAAATGACCTACAAGTTTACATTTTCTGTACGGTTAAAAACTGGATTGGAAAGTTGTTTATAGTCTAGTCTTTTTTTACTTAGAAAAACTGTGTTGTCTTTTTATGGGCAGAATACATCTTATTTCAAAAAGTTTAGAAAGTTCTTTAAACGGACATGTAGCAAAGCGACTAAGAAGTCAATATAACAAAAAAAGTAGGTAATGCTCTAAACATCCAATCAATCTATTTTTCACAATTGTTTCAAAAAAACATCAAACGAATACGTAAAAGTGTTAAAACTGATATCTTCTCTTGTGGCCAGTTTGGGCTAGCCATATTAAAAGAATTTGAACATGAGGTTGATTCATTTAATGGATTTAGTGGAATCAATGTTCATCGTAACCACATTTTCCCCCAGATGTATTACGATCCCATTTCATTGTGGCAGGAGGAGTATCCCTTATTTATCCTGTCACAAGAGCAGTTTATTAAGCGATAACAGGGTGCCGTATAACATTTTTGATATTCGTCACTAGTTATTCGTCACTAGTTCACGTGATCGCTGCGCACACCTGTCAGTATTAATTATCTGTTTTGTTTCACTTTTTTCGTGTTTTACTTTCATTTTTTAACAGAATCCATATAGGTATCAGAATAAATAAAATAGATGGTTGTTGTCTTTGAATAGGAAAAGTTATCTTGCTCGGCTTCGGATTATTATCCGGTGTGCCAAAGGTTCACCGGAAAATATTCCTACGCCCTGCCCGATTACATTTCCATTTACCGACACCAACCATTTACACGTATTCTATACTAAACTGCACATAAGTGCCTGTCAAGCTGGGAAGAACCATCAGCATTTCGTACTTCAGCCGTAATACAACCTCTCATGAAAGATCACACGTCACTTCTACCCACAGAGACGTGCACAATTTTTAAAGATGTTCTGTCCTGCTCCACTTACTTCATCATGATTGCGTATATCGGTACAATGCCTTACACAATTTCACGTATCGTGTCCTTTTAGTACCGTGTTTGGGCAATCTCGGAATAATACCACACATGATAAATGTATTTCTTCCCGCCTCCTTACTAATCTCATTCGGAACACATCGGACATTTCTTGAAAAAAAAACTCGGAGGTAATGGGGAGCCATTTTTAAAGTAGTCCGGCAACATTGCGGCGACAAAGGGCATGCCCTTTTGCAATCATGTCTTCTTGCCGAGTAGATACGGTTGAGAAAATATGAAACACAGATATGTTGATATGATAAATGGCAATACAATTATTAAAAACCCCATCCAATTGTGAAACCCGAACCATTTGGGTGTATTTACATAAATATTTAGTCCCTGTATGTAATGTTGTAACCAAGTGTGTTATCCAGTGGAAAACAGCCGAATTTCCCAAGGATTTCTGGTCTATTCATGAACTTGGCGAGTAGATACGATTGTACTGTTCCATGTACATAAAGTGTAATATCTCGGTAAATACCTTATATGTTGGTTTACACCGTCCCTGTACTGTGCTAGGTAAATATTATATATAGATAGAACTGCTTTTCTATGTTTTCTATGTACATTGCCTTTGCCGATTTTTCTTACCGTTTCATGTTACGTACCGACTTCTTCCAGGACTGAATGCAACTCAGTTCAGTTCGTGTATCTCACTGTGGTTTTAGAATAATTTCTGCGTAAAATATCTTACAAGATATTACGTATCTTACTGTACTCAATATATTGTCAAACAAAATTATGATCAATCTGCGTACTGTACTATGTGTATGCTATCTCGGTATAATACTCCAAACGATGTTACGTTCAATCTGCGAACTGTACTATGTGTATGATATATCGGTATAAAACTTCAAACGATGTTATGCTAAATCTGAATACTGTACTATGTGTATAATATCCTGGTATAAAACTTCAAACAATGTTATGTTCAATCTGCGAACTGTACTATGTGTATGATATCTCGGTATAATACTCCAAACGATGTTATGCTCAATCTGCGAACTGTGCTATGTGTATGATAACCTGGTATAAAACTTCAAACGATGTTATGTTCAATCTGCGAACTGTACTATGTGTATGATATCTCGGTATAATACTCCAAACGATGTTATGTTCAATCTGCGAACTGTACTATGTGTATGATATATCGGTATAATACGTCAGACCATGTTGTGCTAAATCTGAATACTGTACTATGTGTATGATATCCTGGTATAAAACTTCAAACAATGTTATGTTCAATCTGCGAACTGTACTATGTGTATGATATCTCGGTATAATACTCCAAACGATGTTATGCTCAATCTGCGAACTGTGCTATGTGTATGATAACCTGGTATAAAACATCAAACGATGTTATGTTCAATCTGCGAACTGTACTATGTGTATGATATATCGGTATAATACTCCAAACGATGTTATGTTCAATCTGCGAACTGTACTATGTGTATGATATCTCGGTATAATACTCCAAACGATGTTATGTTCAATCTGCGAACTGTACTATGTGTATGATATCTCGGTATAATACTCCAAACGATGTTATGTTCAATCTGCGAACTGTACTATGTGTATGATATCTCGGTATAATACTCCAGACCATGTTATGCTCAATCTGCGTACTTTACTATGTATATGATATCTCGGTATAATACTTCAATCCATGTTATGTGCAATCTGCTGACTGTATTATTTGTTTAATATTTCGTTACAATACCTCAAATGGCGTTTTGCCAAGTTTGCTTTCTTCCCTAATACAACAACAACTAACACCTCAAGTTATATTCAGTCTCTTTTCTGAACTATGTTCTAGCTTCATCCGTTCGCTGCGTCAAACAATGTTGCGTACCACACCCTCTTACTTTATTATGTGTATAATACCACGGTGCAATACATCAGGCGAGGCTCCCATAACTGTTTTGTGTACAGTTCCTATTTTCAACACTTTGTTACCTTTACTCTATACATAGTATCTTGGTTCCCTAGCTCTCATTATATCAAGGAGATATTTGACTATATATATACTTTGTGTATCTTCAGGACACAATAGGTAATTCTAGGGTGAAGATACATGGGTGGTAATACTCTGAAATCCTTACCCTCTGTCGGTGACTGCTAGCTCGTCCGTGTGTCTTTGGCCTCGAAGCTTTGCTAGCTTGGTCTTGTATCCTTCCCCACGTAGCTCTACTAGTTCGTCCTCGTGTCCATGGCCACGAAGTTCTGCTTGATCGGCATTCTGTCCTTGGCAACGTTACTCTGCTAGCTCTGCCTTTTGTCCTTACCCACGTAGCTCTGCTAGATTGGCATTTTGTCCTGGCCCTCGTAGCTCTGCTAGATCGGTCGTATATCCTTTGCCACGAAGCTCTGCTTGATCGGCATTCTGTCCTTGGCAACGTTACTCTGCTAGCTCGGTCTTGTGTCGTCAGCCACGTAACTCTGCTAGATCGTCCTTGTATCCTTGGCCAAGTAGCTATGCTACATCGGCATTCTGTCCTTGACCAGGTTGCTCTGCTAAATCGGCCTTGTGTCCTTGGCCACGTAGCTGTCCTTGGCCACGTAGCTTTGCTAGATCGGCCTTTTGTCGTCAGCCACGTAGCACTTCTTACACATCATTATATCCTTTGCCCACGTAGAACTGCTAGATCGGCCTTGTGTGCTTGGCCAAGAAGCTATGCTACATCGGCCTTCTGTCCTTGACCAGGTTGCTCTGCTAAATCGGCATTGTGTCCTTGGCCACGTAGCTCTGCTAGATCGGCCTTTTGTCCTTGGCCATGTAGCTCTGCTGACACAGCATTATATCCTTTGCCCACGTAGCTCTGCTAGATCGTCCTTGTGTCCTTGGCCACGTAGCTCTGCTAGATCTTCCTTGTGTTCTTGCCTACGTAGCTCTGCTAGATCGTCCTTGTGTCCTTGGCTACGTAGCTCTGCTAGATCGTCCTTGTGTCCTTGGCTACGTAGCTCTGCTAGATCGTCCTTGTGTCCTTGCCTACGTAACTCTGCTAGATCGACATTGTGTCATTAGCTACGTAAATCTGCTAAATCGGCCTTTTGTCGTTGCCCAAGCAGCTCTGCTAGATCTGCCTTGTGTCCTTGCCCACGCAGCTCTGCTAGATCAGCCATCTTACATTGGCCAGGTTGCTCTGCTAGATAGGTCTTGTGTCCTTTCGCCACGAATTTCTGCTAACTCGGCCTGGTATCATTGGCCACGTTGTTCTGTTAAATCGCCATTGCTTCCTTAGCCACCTAGCTCTGCTTGATCGGCGTTGTGTCCTGGCCTACGTAGCTCTGCTTGATCGTCCTTGTGCTGTCAGCCACATATCACTGCTAGACTGGCATTGTGCCCTTACCCACGTAGCTCTGCTTGATCGGCGTTGTGTCCTGGCCTACGTAGCTCTGCTTGATCGTCCTTGTGTTGTCAGCCACATATCACTGCTAGACTGGCATTGTGCCCTTACCCACGTAGCTCTGCTAGATTGGCCTAGTGTCCTTGGCCACGTAGCTCTACCAGATCTGCCTTGTGTCGTCAGCCGCGTAACTCTGCTAGATCGGCCTTTTATCCTTGGCTAAGTAGCTCTACAAGATTGGCCTTAAGTGCTTGGCCAAGTAGCTCTACAAGATTCGCCATGCGTCCTTGGCCACGTAGCTCTGCTAGAACGGGATTGTGTCCTTGTCTACGAGGCTCTGCTATGCGTCCTTCTGTCCTTGGCCAAGTAGCTTTGCAAGATCGGCCTTGCATCCTTTGCCACCAAGCTCTGCTAGGTCAGCCTTTTGTCTATGGCCACGTAGCTGTGCTTGGTCGGCATTGTGTTTGCAGCCACATATCACTGCAAAGTCGGCCTTGTGTCCTTATCCAAGTAGCTCTGCTATATTGGCATTTTGTCCTTGGCCACTTAGCTCTTTCAGATCCACCTTGTGTCCTTGGTCACGTAGCTCTGCTAGATTGGCCTTGTATCCTTTGCCCCGTTGCTCTGTTAGATCAGCGTTGTTTCCTTGGCAGCGTAGCTCTGCTAGGGCGGCCCTATATCCTTGGCCACGCAGCTCTGCTAAAATGTCTTGTATCCTTGGCCATGTAGCTCTGCTAGATCGGCCTTGGGACCTTACCCACGTAGCTCTGCAAGATCGGCCTTGTGTCCTTGGCCACGTAGCTCTGCAAGATCGGCCTTGTGTCTTCGGCAATGAAACTCTGCAAGATCAGCCTTGTATCCTTTGCCACGTAGCTCTGCTAGATAGGCCTTGTGACCTTTGTCAAGTAGCTCTGCACGATCGTCCTACTGTCCTTGGCCAGGTTGCTCTCTTAGATCGGCCTCGTGTCCTTTGGCCACGTAGCTCTGCTTACTCGGCCTTGTTTTATTGCCCATTTAGCTCTGCTAAATCAGCCTTGTGCCTTTACCACGTAGCTCTACTAGATTGGCCTTGTGTTTTTGTCCAAGGAATTCTGGTAGCTCGGCCTTATTTACTCGGCCATGTTACTGTGCTAGTTCGGTCATATGTCCTTGACAACGTAGCTTTGATAGGTCGGCCTTCTATCGTCTGCCAGCTAGCTTAATTAGCTCGGCCTTGTGTACTCAGCCATGTAACTGTGCTAGTTCGGTCATATGTCCTTGACAACGTAGCTTTGATAGGTCGGCCTTCTATCGTCTGCCAGCTAGCTTAATTAGCTCGGCCTTGTGTACTCAGCCATATAACTGTGCTAGTTCGGTCATATGTCCTTGACAACGTAGCTTTGATAGGTCGGCCTTCTATCGTCTGCCAGCTAGCTTAATTAGTTCGGCCTTGTGTACTCAGCCATGTTACTGTGCTAGTTCGGTCATATGTCCTTGACAACGTAGCTTTGATAGGTCGGCCTTCTATCGTCTGCCAGCTAGCTTAATTAGCTCGGCCTTGTGTAGTCAGCCATGTAACTGTGCTAGTTCGGTCATATGTCCTTGACAACGTAGCTTTGCTAGTTCGGCCTACTATCGTCTGCCAAATAGCTTTGCTAGCTCGGCAATGTGTCATTTACCACAAAGCTCTGTTGGCTCTGCCTTCTGTCGTCCGCCACATAGCTTTACTTTGACCCTGTTTAACCCTTTACCCAACATCAAATGTTCGACTGTCCCAAATTGAAAGAGTTTGCAGACAACATTTCAAAATTTGATAAAATTTGGGGAAAAGAAAAGGAAAAATTGCTCGTTGAAAGCAATTTTTCCTTTTCCAAAAGTATTTTCTAAAGTCGTCTGCAACAAAGTTGTCAAATGTCGTTATTGTTTGGGAAAGGGTTAAGCGAATATGATCGGTTTGACGATGCGTGTTGCTGCTTTCTTAATCATTAAGCAAACATGAAGCACTTACTAAAGTATTGCACTGAACCCTCGAAAATGTTAAAGAAACAATGGTGACCTCCTCAGCAGCACAGTTTAAGGGCGAGCCGTTGTGTTTACCCTACCTGGTGACCCTTTTCTACATAGCATCTGACTTAGAAATCAATGTTACAAAAGAATAAATTGCTCACTAGGAGAAATTTATTTATGTCGCCATTGTTTCAAACATAAAAGCATTGAAACGGGCGAGTTCTTGCACTTTATTATCGTAATCTGTTACTTTCAATTCGGACCAGTTACAAATTTCAATAAGGGGGGAAATGGGTTAACACGGTTTTAATTGGGCGGATTGTCGGGTATAATTACTTGGATGTATCAGCTAACCGGTCATAACCAACCATAGATCGCGGACTATCACCAACACAAGACCTGTTGTCGACAGCATGGACACAGCATCAGTCGTTACACTGACAGAACCGGTGAGTTTATTCCGTTCGTTCGTTTGTTCGTTCGCTTGTTTTTTCATTCGTTTGTTTGTGACTTTTACATCGATGTCAAGAATTATTTTTCTAGTTGTACCGCGACGTCCTCCTAAGCATTTATGGTGGAAGACTCTTTGTGTACCTCCCCTACAAGAGCTTGGTGGTACATCGATTGCGCATCGGTTATCAGTTAGTTAGCCAGGGGAGCCCTCTCATTAACAAGAGCTGTGTTTCGGTAGAGAAATTGGTCAATACATTGGCTAAGGTGTCCGAAATGCACGAAATCCTCTGACAATATTGTGTATGCACATACGTCCGAAATAGTGCGGAAGCACGGGCACTATCTAAATTATAGGTGTATTCTATTTAATATTTATCATTGAAGTTTAACACTGTTTTCGTATATTTTTTTCTGTTACCTCAACTTTGCTATCAAAGGTGTTTGTTCAACATTGAAATCAAAATGCATTGTCGATGAAACAATTCATTTGTTGTATTTTTGTTTTATAATTGAAAGTAGCAATTCAAAGCATCTTTAATTCAGCAAGCGACATTATGTTTAAGTAAATACCGTCTTTATGTCGTAGATCTCAAAAGCGATGCAACGCTTTTGGATTGAGTTCCATATCAACAAACAGTTTACAAGCTTTAAGAATTGAAAAAAACTAACGTTGGCCATTGTCATGTGTACAGTGAACCATGCAACAGTACGGCTGTCGTGCACTTCTAAAGAAATTTAGTTTTATCTTCTAAATTTCCCCAGATCTGTGAACAAGAAGCTTTAACCCTTTCCTAAACAATAACGACATTTGACGACTTTGTTGCAGACGACTTTAGAAAACATTGTGGAAAAAGGAGAAATTGCTCGTTACGAGCAATTTTTCCTTTTCCCACAAGGTTTTCTGCTCTTTCTGAAGAATATTGTTTAATTTCATCACATTTTGAAATTTCGTCTGCAAACTCTTTTGGGACAGTCGAAAATATATTGTTTGGGAAAGGGTTAAGCGCACAGAAAATAAGAACGAGATGAATGCCTCGTGAACAACGAGGGTGTCCATTTCGGGTTGTTCTTTATTCCGGGAATGAATTGCCATGAGTGGTTTTTCACATATACTCCCACATTTCATGTTTTTGGTCGAGTAATGCCACCACCTGCGTTCGGCTTTTTAAATTATCCATTCACTTTAAAATTTATAAATCATGTCAATATTAAATGCAACAAAAGGGGCCTAATGGTTAAAGTACAGATCTTGGAAACACAGCGTTCCTCGAAGCGTTGCCTCAAATTCCTGAATTTGTGTGTGGATTTTCATGAGATGTAGTTCCCCAGGTTTTTTTGTTGTTGGTAGTTTTTATTTCTTTAGGGGACGGGGAGTTGACGGAATGCCTATAGATTGGTCTTGTCTGACTTGATCAGAGCTTGGAGTATTCCTCCATGGATCATAGACCATGCATCGCAATTTAACTGGAATTCTGTTGAATTCTGTTGAATATTGCAATAACAGACAGGGATTATAAGGTTTGAAAGAAGACATAACCGTGTCACCTTCATAACATTTTGCATTATGTATTGCGCCAAAATAGAAACATAGCGTTACTTTTGGCGTTTTTTTAATCTCCCGATACGTGACCATTGAATCGTGAAAACTGTTCGTAGTTGAGTTGGCAAAGAGCATGGATTAAGTGATTGGTTCAGGTATTTGATTGGCTAAAGTTCGGCCGAAATGTTTATGAAGGATCTATTGTACAGTCTTTCATTGATCCCCGCCCCCCCCCCCTCCTTTCCCCAGCGTATGGCCGCCCTATGATACCTACATTACAGCATATAGACACATATAAGTTAACGTATCATTAGGCAATGTCCCATGACCATGGTAGACAGTGATCCGTAAAACAATAAATTTATTGTACTAAACCGACGAAGCCAACACATCAAAATTCGCGCTTAACCTGGTCTTAAACATCGGCAAACGATTATGTAATACAAACATGTTTTGGAAATAATATCGCACACCTAAACCTATTTCCATAAATGCAAAGTATTTATATAAACTCAGCGGAAAACCGCTGATTATGTTTTCTGATAGTGTTACAAATGTTTGAAACGTAAATGTCTTTATGAAAAATCTAGTTAAGAATCTGCGTAGTCCACGCTCATGCGTATAGATGCGAATGAGACCAATGATGGTTTACCACTAACTTTTGGCCCTTCTTTATTCTATACAAAAACAACCATTTTGGTCCCTTCACAGTACCTTCTATGACAGAATTCAGGGTTTATCCTTGTTGTTGTTTCAAAAGTCGACACTCCGTACCTTATCAGAATTTCACGGGCATACATGCCGAAGATCAGCTACTTTTTTCGCTATCGACAATACCTTTTTTAACCACCTTAAAAAATCGCATCCAATAATGCTGGGGTCAGCGAAGGACGTCTTCCTTATCGCTTCGCCTTCCGCAAAACTAGTTCTGAAAAAAAAAACATAGGTTACAAACATTGCTAACACTCACAAAAGATAGAAAACAGTCAAAAGGCCTCCTCTTCTGTCCTTATAGTATATGAGTAGCACACCATCGTCGTGCCCTCTACACTACGGGCACGTCTAACATATATCTAACTTAGACATCCTTTATCGCTGAATTCTTTTCTTTAACACTTAAAGTGCTGGAACCGACTCCATGCTTATGCAAACAGGTTTAATCCAGGCCAGTCGTCAAGTAAATTGTGAGTAGTAAAGGAGAGGAGCCTGGGGCACTTTTTTGCCATGAAGTGCCCCAGGCTCCTCTCCTATCCCGGGGTGGTAGAGCAGTCTGGGGCAAAAATCGTTGAAAATGACTAAGTCCATAGGTTCCTGGGCAAAAAGTTGGAAAATTGTTATAAAGTTATAAGTTCTTAGGTTAGGGCAAGAAATAAGAAAGAATACCCTGAAAATTTCTAAGTCCGAAAATGGATCGAAAAATTTCTAAGTTCGAATTTTTGAAAATGGGTCAAAAAATTTCTAAGTTCGAATTTTGAGTAAAAATGACTAAGTCCGAAAATGGATCAAAAATTTTCTAAGTTCAAATTCTGAGTAAAAATGACTAAGTTCGAATTCTGAGCAAAAATGACTAAGTCCGAAAATGGGTCAAAAATTTCTAAGTTCGAATTCTGAGATTGATTGACGGAAGTAAACATAAGAGAACTGTGGTATATGACCATGGTGCTCTTTAACCCTTAAAGTAAAACGACTTGACAAATATGAGAAGTTCTTTCGAGAGAACTGGTTGGCCCTGAAAAGGGCCGTTTGGTGTGTACGCTGAAATGAAGTGGCTTAAAGGTGTGAGCATCCAAAATTTGCCCCACACACCGGACATCTTCGATGACGGCTATAGGATGACACTATGTTTCCGTGTTGTCGCCACTCCACAGTCCGTCGGTACACTACTTTAACAATTCGCACATCGTCCTCCTGTGACCTTTGATGGATAATTGCCCACATGTCAATCAACCCTCTCTGCAGGGTGTTTAGATCCTCGGAGACTTTTAGGATTGCGTTCCGTAACTGATCCATGCTAGCAGTAGGAGTAAAATAACAGTGTAAACCTCAAATGACGTTGCTTTTATACTGTTAAAGCGGGTTAACGTCCAATGAAATTAATGGAGCACTGAAGTAATGTCCAATAAGATTTGGTGTAAGTAACGTCCCATGGAAGTGCACGTTGGTTACAGGGAATATGGAAAGTTATTGGCGGGATAACTGAAAAGGGGTTATTGAGAATCCTGATACAGAAATTCTCATACTTAGTAATATAGGTATAAGATTAAGGGAATGGGTAAACGTAACACATCTTGTATGAGGGTATAACAATAAAAGACAAAATCATGTATTATATTGAACAGTAAACTTTTAATTAACTTTGTAAGAACAGTAACATATGAACTATATACAAGTAAAAGTAAATTAAATTACAGTTTTAGAGATTTTGTGCACAAAGTTCCATAATTCTGATAAAACCATGTCTTTATAAACTGATCGTTTCTATGATGGTTGATTGTATAAAACGTTTTCTGCAAACATTTTGGTAGGCTTGATCCCTGTGAAGCAGCGGTTAAAGCGAATATACAGTAGGCTCCACATGTTTGACCAAGTAAACTCTGTAGAGTCTGTTTATTGAAAGTCCATCTTGTTGTATGGTCCTGAATAAAGTTAAGTACTTCCTTTTCCATTGGTGGGAATCCGTACGAATCAAAGTAAAAGATATCGTTGTTTGCGTTGAATATCACGGCAACCCAATGTTCGCCTTCTTCAGTAGAAGGATCTGTGTTAACGATATAAGCTTTGATATGGTACGGTTTTCGTTCCGGTAGTTTATCTTTTGAAACCACTTCAGCATTTAGATTTTTAATCCATACACCACGGTCCAGTATATGTTGTAATTAATAGCCATACATAATTGATTACGTTGTTTTTAGTTTTCCCACGAATGTTGTACCTTTTCACGCCAATTATCCAACCACATATCGTTAAATCCGCAACGTACATTTGTCTTTATACTCTGCCATAATGTGTAGGCTTCTACAATTTCACAATCGTTTAATTGTAGTTCTTGTAAGGCTGGATACCACTTCTCCATAACTTTGTAAGGGTTTAAGTTCATCATAGCTTCATGTATGAGTATGTTTGTTTGTTCGTGACGATCCATGAACATACACATAGGATGTTGTAGCTGACTAGGGTGATCTATCTGGCATCCTGGACACTGATTATGCACTTCCTCAATGATTAAGTTCTGTAACTCATCCACCATATGTTTATCAAAGGATGAACAAATATCCAGTCTTCGAACGTTTTGACTTTTAGATGGATATTTCACGTTCTCAGCTCGATCTCGTAAACGTATAGCGTATTCATGTCCCAACATCTTGTTAATAATCTGTGATGATCTCTCTTAAACTGTTAATTTCGATTTGATTATCAAACTCCGCACAGACAAGAACGTTGATGACTTGAGCAAGGGCTTGTGCAAACTGAAGTTCTATCCTTAGATTTCCAGTTCTTATAGGATGGAGATGTCCCCTTTCACTTCCTTGATCAGGTGTGAGATCATATCCCCAGATACAATAACCATTTGCGTAATCTTCTTTAGGAATGTCAAATGATTTGTTAAGTCCTAACGCCGAAACTGTTTGATACATTGACATGTATGATTTGAGAAATAAGTTGTTCTCAAAGTCAGGTTCAAACGGTCGATTGTGAATACTATGTCCATTACAAGAAACATCCAACTTTGAAAGGTTAAAGTGCCCGAAATAAAATGGATTAGTATTGTAGGCACCATTAAAAGCAGCATTTGTTACCATTGCAATAAAAATACGTTTTGGAAGTTGTCCTCGAAATAAATGATCTTCTACTTTTGACTGTAAACCATTTCCAATAGTAAATGTTTTTACTTCCACTCGTCGTAGTGGAATTTTCATGTGATTTTGAGAAATTGCTTGATTAAGACCATTTGCAATAACTGGAAGTAACTCAACATTTCGAACATTAAGACTAACTTTCTCAAGTACCAATTTTGCAGGGACTGCACCAACTCCCCCAGTTAGGCAAAAGTTTAAAGGAGCTCTGTTTAATCTTAGACGAATTTCAACCCCATTTGGTAAATATTTCTCCTGTTGAAATATATCGAGATGTAGTCTGCCAAGTAATTCACAGGTTTTACTTTGTGATATTTGATTAAACCTTAATACAAGCCCTGCATTTTCTCCATCAATGGCTAAAGCGTTGAAATGACCGGCAGTATCGTTTGCCCAAAGATCACCAGCATTTAAATGTGTTAATTTACTATCTTTGCTATACGACAGAAGATTTTCAAAGTATGCTTTGTATGGATATGTGTCTAGATTACTGGTTATCAGTTTGTTGTTTAAGTACAAATCGATACTGCTAAACATGCTATGCAAAAAATTATTAACTGGTGCAATGTTGTCGTCGGCATGCAAATTACTGTTATCGGCTCTTGTTATTTTAAACCTTACATACAAATATGACTGTGACAGGTCTGTCCAATACTCTGTTTGAGGTGGAATGTTGAATTCGATCGGGGCATAATTAGCTAACGGTGCTACAGGAAAATGTTCAATCCATTGACTTTCTTGCATAGATGTCATTGTGGGTGGTACAGAAACCACATCTAACTCAGATTTACTGCATTCGCATGACCCGTTTTGCATCATCTTTAATCAAATATATCTAAGTGTCTTTGATTTGTACGGCGTTTCTTTGAAATGATCCTTCTCCTTCGAGATGTAGATTGTAACTGAGATCGTTTTTGAGGTTTTCTTTTATTTATCTTTGGTTTTTGAAGCAAAGTTTCGCCAACAGCTCTGGCAGTTTCTTTTGCACGCGATAGTAAAACATTTTTTGGTTTTTTACCATGTAAAAAAATATCTTGGGCTGCACCTATTCCTTGTTTAATACCTTCTTTCTTTAATGCATGCAAACCTGTCTTTACAAGTGGTGTTACAGTTCTTAATGCAGCTTTGAATAAAGAACCTAAGCCATAACCATATTGATGTTGCACACCTCGATAAACTGGAATCATGTTTTTATTTTTTCTCAAACTTTTTTTCTAAAATGTTTTTTTATTTTTTTCTAAAATGTTTTTTCTAAAATGTTTTTTGGTAAAATGTTTTTTATTTTTTCTAAAATGTTTTTTTCTAAAATGTTTTTTCTAAAATGTTTTTTTATTTTTTCTAAAATGTTTTTTGGTAAAATGTTTTTCAAAAATGTTTTTTTATTTTTTCTAAAATGTTTTTTGGTAAAAAAGTTCTTTGTAAAAACTTTTTATTCGGTAGTGAAAACTGTTTTAATAAAAACGTTTTATTTATTTTTCTTTGTTCCGTCGAAAATGTAACTTAACGATTGTCTTGCCAACTACAAACTGAACAGGAATACCTGCATCACCAGTTATTTGAATGTTAATTGTATCAAACTCTGATTTTGAAACTGGAATGTATTGAACATTTGTTATTTCATGGTTAATGTGTTGACTACCATGTACATTTTCGTGGGCATTAGATGTTTTAAAGGGGGTTACACGAAGTATTGGTGCTAGGGTGTCTCCAATAACATTATATTCTGCAATATCTGAATAAATGTATAAATGGTTATAGCCTGCATCTAAATTTGGACTGTATTTAAACATTTGCATAATGTTATGTCCTGAAAATAATGTTTTCCCCATAAATTCTGGATCACCACCCAATTTTAAAAACAGAAAAGGGTGAAACTTTACTCCTGTACGACCTATATTATTGAAACCAAACTTAGGTCGCTTAAATTCCTCAGCATAACCAATTTGAAATGTTATGTTTTCTGAAGCAAGTTCATCTCCTATGCAGTTTTGTAACACCTCATTCATTACACCTAGCACGTGTGCAGGACTATTGTAAGATCCTGGTTGAAACTTAAAACGTATACCCCATTTACTTGGTTTGCCTGAGGTTTTGTTTTTCTCAATTACATACATTGACAGATCTTTTTTCTTATCACTTTTTTCTATTAACTTATATAAATCTACATTGTTTGTAATAATGTGAAAATCTGCTTCGACTTCCGATATATTCAAAAATTGTGAAGGAGTTATTAACTGAGCCAATCCAACTTCCCACATTTCTTTTTCAAGATGAATTGTTTTTGGTAACTTAACTTTGTAACAACATTGTGTGTTGTCAGGATGCATGTCTAAAGAACTGTCACTTGGAAGAGTTAGATAAAACGAACTCATGTTTGCCATCAGGAAAATCAAACTGTTTGCTTTGTTTATTAAACTTAAGTCCTGGGGATGGTAAAATATAACCTAAGGAACTGCTTAGTAAAATTAACCACAATTCGCGATTGTCACTTTGAATACTTAAATGTACTATTGATGTTGCGATGATTGCATAAATTACAATAATTTGTGAAACAAAAGTAAACTGATTTTTAGGAACACGATTTCCGCAACATGTATATTGGGTAACTTTGCCACTATTAATACTTTCGGTACCAGACTCAATATTACACTGAGAATGCATGGTAGATGTAGTCTGTTTTTATATATCTTTTCTGTAAAGAATTCGTCAAAAGTTTCAAACAACATATGATTCTGGAATCCAACTTTGAAATTTTTTAGGCTAACCTTTCCAATTTACTTTTATTTCTTTAACAAAACGCTTTCCTTCACGTCTTGTACGTTTATCAAGCACTGATTCAATTTCATAGATTTCATTATCTTTTATAAGTTGTAATTCCTCACCATAAAATGTCCCCATAATCTGTTCATTATTTAAATCCTTTAACTTGTAAGTTATTGGTAATGTTTTATTTACATGGGTTATTTCAAATATTTCTTGTGTCCAGTTTGGTAAATAACCTTTATCAAACGTATGTTTTGTTTTATTAATCCGTACTTTATCTTTTACTCTAAACTTTGGTTTTAAATCTTTTTTCTTTAACTCTTTTTTTTTTGGAGAATACAATATCTCAGAAATCTTAGCTTCATTGCATGGTTTTACTGAGTCTGGGGAAGTTTGAATACTTCTGTGAAAAGTTGTATTGTAATTATTAACTAACTGGTTAAGTACATCGACATAACGTCGTGTTTTGTTATGAGTAAAATATTTCCACATGCGAGTTTTCAAAGTTCTTTGAAATCTTTCGACAATGCTTGCTTTTGTTTCTGGATTATCAGTTGTAAAAAAAATGAATTTGATTCTTTTTCAAAAAATGTTGAAATTCTCTGTTCTTAAATTCTGATCCTTTATCAGTTTGTAAAGACAAAGGTTTTCGTTTTGACTTTTTCAAAATTGACTGAAATGCAATAATTAAAGTTTTACCCGTTTTATTTTGAATAGGTATAACCCAAGCATATTTTGAAAATACATCAATGATACAAAGTAAATATCTGTTATTATTATTTTGTTTTGACATTTTCTTCATATCGGCTAAATCTGCTTGCCATTGATAATCAATACCTCCCACAACAGTCTTTCGTCTTTTAAATTTTTTACGAATGGGTTTATGCAACGTATAGGTTGTTTCACCTTCCAACCATTCTTTAACGTCTTTATACTTTATCTTTTTTAAAGTTGCTTTTGCTTTTTGATACAAATATCTTGGGCTAGAAAATGCTGTTTTACTTTTTGGGTCATAGTACAACTTGTTCAATAAAGAACTTAATTTACGATGTTGTCCTTTTACCAAGCCTCCCATCTTTGACGGTTTGACCCAACGTTTTGTTTCTTTATAGTTGATTTTTTAACAGTCGATGGGGGGGTCATTAATTCTTGGGTATAATAATCTTTTAAACGTTCTTTTTCAACGGGGTCTGAGTACGGCGATGCTTTGTGAACTTTACTTAAAGATTTAAGTCGTTTAGATGTTTTTGGTGTACTCATTTTTGGGGTACTCATTTTCGGGGTCCTAAAAGTTATTTCGTTATCACTATCACTATTTGTGTGATCGTGTTTGTGCATCCATTTCCATCTAACAACATTTCCAACAACTTCTTGTGGAACATTTGTTTCATTTAAAGCCTTTGAAAATGTTTCCCAGCCTTTCGGCTCAACACCTTTTCTTTGACGCAATGTATCATTTATAAGATCTATTATATTAGATCCAGGAATTTGTGTTCCTTTATATGTTACAACCCCTTGATTATGCCAAGATAAATTGTCGTTATCTTTCAACATATTTAAAAGCAATCCTGCTTTTCTTTGCATTGTTTTGGGTACACTTTGCAAAATACGATCTTGCATTGTATCAGATACTACGTTTTGCTTATGGGTACTATCTGATGGTATAATATTTGAGGGCACTTTAACTTTTTCGAGTGAGTTTTGTAACTTAAACAAAGTTTCACCATACCTTTGAGCCTTTTCCGTTTCCGATAATGCAGAGTTTTCCAAAATAGTATTCATTTTGCTTTGTTGTTGTGCAACATCTGTAACTTGGGGATTTGGTGGCAAACGTGGGTTATGCATTTGTTCCGCTTTAATTCTTTTAATCTATTCTAATAATTGTACAGGAACAACAGCCATTTTTCTGACAGACATTTTTTTACAAAGATTTGATTGCACCACCAATACCTCCGACTACAACTTTTGTTAATAAAGGCAATAATGGACCTAAAAGAAGTGGTAGAAATCCTCCTTTTTGATTTAAAATACGTTTCTTCTTTTGAATAGACACTGATTTTGATGCTAAACTTCTAAGATGTTGTCGCTTTGAATGCAATTTCTTCTTTTGAGCTTCTGTCAAAGGAACATGTCCTTTTAAAACATTGTGACAACATTCTGCTACACATTTTATGACTGGAGATTTTGCTTCCTTTATAAGTTTTTTTCTTATTTTTGGGGTAGATTGTAGCATAGCCATAACCATTGGACCGTGTTTTTTAATAAGTGGTGTTTTCTTTACCATGTTGACTCTTTAACTGTCTAAAACAAACTGATATTCTTAATGTAAAGACATCCTTCTTTTATAAAATGTTTTATAAAATGTTTTTATAAAATGTTTTATAAAATGTTTTATAAAAATTGTGATTGCAATGCAGTAAGTGCAATTCGTGCAGGTTCCGATAAGTTCGGATTATTCAATGGCGAAAAACGGGCGAAATTGGCCTGTACACTTCTTGGAGATAAACGAACTGCAGTATACTCTGGACTCTTTGGTTTTTCTTTTGACTTAACATATTGTTTGGCATCCTGTCTAAGCTGGTTCAATTCTCTTTTACCAACATTATATTCATCCTGAGATCTTGGTGATAACGATGTTGACGGAATGTCTTGAAAATGCAATTTACGAGGAGTCATATATCGAATATATTTAGATCCAATATTGTGTAGTCTATGTACCATTGCTTGTTTTTTAGAATTCATAGGAGATTTTATGGGTGTTTTGGGCGCAGATCTTCTTCTTTGTGTAATAAAAGTTTCATCAACTTTAATTGTTTGTTTTCTTTTCGGGGTATTTTTCTTTCTTTTCGGGGTATTTTTCTTTCTTTTAGGGGTACTTGTCTTTCTTTTCGGGGTACTTGTCTTTCTTTTCGGGGTATTTTTCTTTTTTGATTGTCTAGGTTGTTTTGAAAAAGTTCTTGCAGTTTTTACACCATTCCAACGTATTAAACTTCTTATAATAACACCTCCTAAAAAACCCCCGCCACCAGGTTTTAAAATAATTTTGCGTTTTTCATCGTCATTTATCATAGGATCCGATAACTTTTTTACATCGTCTTTATGTTTTAACATGTAACTAGCGGTTTGTTTCGGTAATTTGATTTTACCATCTGTAATTTTCTTTGCCGCTAATGTAAACCATTTCAGCATTTCTTTAAACCCTAATTTTAACAACGCTTCTCTTGCATGTTTATTTGTTTCCTGACTTAAATTTTGCAATGCATGTAAAATCGACGATGAGGTATTTGGTAATGCCATCTCTGATTGTGTATCTCCTTAGACCGTATCATAAAAAATGACAATTGATTTTCATATGCATACAGTTTTATACTGGTGAATAAATAATAGGTCCTTGATCATCATTTTGTGAATACCACCGATGAAAAATATCTGTACGAAGTCGTAATTCTCGTTTTGTTCTGGCATGAAAGTCAATGACAAGATATCCATGGTCTTTAGACGTTGCATCATTATAAGCTGGAATCAAATGTGGGGCTTGCATTTGATTTGCAAGTGTTTTAATTTGATTATTATCTCTTTCATTTCTAAACACAATCATGTATCGTGCATTTAAACTTATAGTTCTACTTGACTTCGATTGCTGAAACATGTTCTGAGTTATGTAAATAACACTTGCATTACGATGATGTCCTTTTCTTGTAAACCATAACTTGATTTTTTCTTCATCCTTGTCCCCGAGCATATCGTCAAATACAATTAAATGTGAAATGCTGGGATCGCTAACAATTTCATTTTCATCCTCGGGAATACCATCAATAAATTTTATGAAGTTGAATGATTCTTTCATTAAATTGTAAGCAGGTTGCCATTCTTTGTAACACCATACCACTTTTTCTGGTACAATATTGAATAAATCTTCACGATAGTCAATAAGTTTACGGACAAATTCTGTTTTCCCACATCCACTAGGCCCGCTTATGTAAATGTTACAGGGGTGTTGAAACAAAAGGGATTGGATATCCATTTCTTGGATTAACTTGTCTCTTCAAAGGATAAATGTAAAATGACAACAAATGCAACATTTAGTAAATTTTATCCCTTCAAAGTATTTAAAAGTATTGAAAAGATAAAATTATTCAAAACACAATTTTGATAAAGTTTCAAATACATCACTGTATTCAAAACTTCCAAAATCTTGTTTACGGCAGAAATATTTCATAATCGAGGTCTATAAGTTGTAGCAAAAAATCACTGTTCTTCCGCGATTTAACTCCAAATCGTCAGAGTTATCATGACATTGACTGTGTACTTGATGACTCCTTGAGAGTTTGTTGTTTTGCCGCCACTTTACATTGCGAATGACGTCATTCGTTAAACAAATGCACAATAAATGACGTCATTCAAACTGCAAACTGGCGGTAGAACGACGAGTCCTAAGGAGTCACCAAGTACACAACTGGGGAATCTTGTAACAAATACAAAACAGACAACAGTTTATCGATGAACATATTTTTATTACTCAGAACAAGCATTTTAGTCATTTATACAGTAAAAACATGTTTTAACAATGACTTACTGACATACAATTTGAAATGAATGTGATATTATATACAAACATTTTTATACAAGTATTTTAAACAGTTGATTAAAAATCATAAACACAGTGAAACACATTTTCTATTTTGTATTCACGTTCAATAATCGTTCTATACAGTTCAAAATTTCCTATTTCCCGTGGATACTGATGATCGAAAAAGTAGAATCGGACTTGTCTTTCCATCCTGTACAAGTTCTTTGTAAACAAATGTGAATGCACTTCTTTTTCTGAAACATCTTGATCAAAAATGATATATCCTTTCACAGCTATGCATGGGTGTAACGAATCGTCACTTTCCACAGGATTTGCCGCATATCGTACATAAAAGTTAAACAACTCGGCTTTTTGTGAAAGCGTGTTGAGAAATTGTTCTGTTATAGTTTCATTTTCCAAGTAGGTTTGAAATACCCATCTAGATGTATCTCGTCTTTGCAACCCCGGTTCAATGTAAAGTTGTGTAATAAGTCCAAATGCTGCACTATTATTGAACCGCATATCCCTTATCAATAAATTGATGTAGTATTGAATATTATACATCTTCAAAGACGATTCTCCTTTTTTACATCCATTGTGAAAACGTTGTATCCAAAATGCAATACAGCTGTATTGAAGCTCTTTCTTTATCTTATCTTTTAAAACATGCAGATTAACGAATTCTTTGTAAATCTGTTCACGTAATTCAAGTGGTAATGGAAGCGTGTCTGTTCCTTCCATCTTTAATGAGTGTTTAATGCTTTTTTCATTCTACGCTTTGCTTTTATATGTTTTCGCCTTAGACTCTGATGTCCATAAGGAACAGTTTCAACTTTATTGACAATGACTCTTTTTGTATATACAGATCTAAATGTTTTTGTCTGAACTTCACTTTTGACAGTTCTATCTTTATATCTTCTTATTCTACAGTCATATGTCATCTTGATTTCATTTGTACGATCCATCATGCATTTTGTAAAAGTATCAAAATTAACAATTTGACTAGTTTTGTAATCTAATGTTATACCCTTTACTTTACATTTGCTTTCAATAGACCCATCTTTTGTTTGCAATTGGTAGGCATAATTTTTTGGTCCTAGCCCTCTAAACTTTGTAATTGTATTGTCTGGCTCTTCATCAGTCCATTTTCCTAATCGACTATTGACAATGGGTGGGTTCCATAGCGTTGGATCATGAATGTACATACAACTATCAGTATCAAAGTACAAAACCCTATCATCTAATTTTTCTAAAATACTGTATAACTCAAGTCTTGCATACGCTGTTGCGTATGAACCAACTATAACATTTGCTGTACTGTGAGTTTGCACATGATCTAACTTATTTTCATAACTTACTAAAACAAATGGGCATTCATTGTCAAATATTTCAACATGCTTGATAAAAACCTGTGGATTGTTGATCAAATCAAAGTATTTTGCAGGATCTTTAATGTATTCAGTTTGTGTCATGAGTTCCCGTTGAGCCAGTTTCCCCCACAAACAATTAAGCATAATTTTGGCAAAAGACCGTTTACCAGGATTTTTTTTAACCAAGTTTGCATCAAGTTCAACACCTTCTGCATTTTTGTAGTCAAGAATAAATTTTTCTTTGTCTGATTCTGGCTGACACCAACCAGGATAACCACTGGCCTCTTGCTTAATTTTCAGAAAGTTGTCAACATAACCTTTGAAAAATTGATCCGATAAAGAATCAAAATGCCATATTTCATAGACATGAAGCAAACAATAACCATTATTTAGAGCTTTAAAAAGTTCAAGAGTCACCCAAGTTCCTACCAAGGCTCTATCATCTTGTTCATGAGTACAAACAGATAAACTATCTTCTGCACATTTTCTACACAATGGAAACATCATTTTGTTGTTGCAATGTAATGGCAAAACAGGGTGCAACAAATTAGCTGGGGGTAAAACTTTGCATTTAATGAGACCTTCATATTGACGAATATTGTCAATGTCAATATTTTCTGTTGTCAAAATCGAGGGATGACCTACAGGGTATGATTTGTATTTACACACAAATGGGTAGAGTGAACAGATATCAATGTATTTGATTTCTTTTTCATCTTTAGAGTCAATATCATGAGATAATTTTATGGCATTACATCTCCCACCATATAATCCTTCCCTTGGATCTATTGGATCACAATGTGGAAATATTGATTCAATGTATTTTTTTATTCTTTGTCTTTGAGTTTTGCATCAAACTCATGTTCCCACATGACATGAACATTGTAACCTTTTTCTTTAATGTAAGCTATCCTATTCATTGTTTTTTCAAACAGAGATTGCATGGTTTCCCCATTAAATGGATTTGTTTGTAACCGATTTGGATAGCAAACTGGACATCCGTGATACAGATCCCCATGAAACTCATACACAGTGTTGGATTCTTTATGAAACCCATCTACACTATAAGGTCCAATTTCATATTCACCCCCGTTTTTCGCATGCTGAATAAAAATATTATTTTCATTTGCAACACTTTGAATCCAGCGTATTCCCTTGATAGAAAAACGACGTTTGGAGGAATCTTTGCTGGAAATAATTGCAATTTGACCTTCTGGCAAATAAGAACTACGCCATACTTTATTGCAGGCATCTGCAATTGTTATAGCTTTAAGAAAAGGATCGATTCCTCCATGTTTGATGAAAACCTTTCTGAATTGACCACAACCCCTTCTCAAAATGTCTACATCTGAACGACAGTATTCTTCCATCTCCTTTTTGAAATCAAAGATTTTACCATTTGTAACCTGCTCGTTATACCATTGCATAAAGTTTGATCTTGCTTCAGGAGACATAGAATTTGGCATGTAATATGAACTATCCAAAAATGGACCAATATAATCCTGAAAATCATCGGTATTTGCTAAATGCGGAAAAAAACCCTTTCGTAATTCATCAAGTCCAAATGTAACAGGAAACTTGGCTAAACCAAAACTCATGAAATTGTATGAATCAATCAAACAAACACCATTTAGTTCCAATTTCATGATATTGTTTCCATTCATGATTAATTTTGGTAGTTTTGTTCCTTGTTGAATAATATTTTTCAAAATGAATTGCCCATCGTAAGCTTTGAAATTGTGTGCAATTGCTGTCATACTTTTGTGACAATCAGCGAAAAGCCAGGTACAAAATTCATGTAAAGTGTTATTTCCTTGAAATATAACTTCTCTACCTTCACAAAACTCACTACATGTTGTACAATGAAAATTAAGTGGTTTATCAATACATATGTCACAAGCTCTATGAGCAATACAATAATTTGGAATATGGACACCAGTATCTTGTTTACATTCAAAGTAAAAAAATATGAACAATGGTTTTTTGATCTTTTCTTCACCATCAACGTATTGTTCTGTCTTACTTTCGTAAGGTTGAATATGACAACGATGGTCAAGAGTTGTTATCTGTTTGCAAAAGCGACACTTTTTCTTTCCTGCACAAATGTGTTTTCCTTTTCTAGATTGAAACTGTTTTCCACATTTCCTACAATTTTTTACCAATTGACAAATGGACTTGTGTTGTTTTCCATAAACACTCTTATGGTTGTCAAAACAGCTTTTATTAAAAAATATTCTATGACATTGGTTGCATTCATATGAATTACCACTTGACATACATTTAACATTTCCAAAGCACCCCTTACATTTATTTGGACACAGATGACTTTCTCTGTTTTGGTAAGCAACGTCACAGAATTCACAATAATGATTACATCCTAAAAATCCTCTGATATTTGTGATATAGTCATAATGGTTTTGGTGAAAATACAAATGTATAACCTTGGTTTTAATGTTTTCTACACCAGGATGCAAATATACCATTTCTACTGATGAATGTTGTTGATGTACCTTAATAACATAATCTTTTGCATACAAATAAGTTTGAATAATGTTATATTCATCCTGACCACAAGGAGTTGATGGTAAGATACCTGTTTCCTCAAGCAAGTTCTCAGCTTCGGTTTTCTGAAGATTTCGATCGGATTTTCGAATTTGAACCCATCTTTTTTTCCACTCCTCGGTAGGTTCACGATTGACATGACACATTCCGACAACGACAGCTCTTGCAAAACACATACTGTCTTTGGTATTGTTAATTTGTACTAACGATGTTTTCTTCTTTGCAAACACAGCAGAATCTATTGTTGATTTTGACATTTTTTTACCATTTCCTTGTGGTGGGTGAGTATGCGTAACATCAAATGTCATGTTTCCATCATTCATCCGAAAATCTGCATTGGATTGTAGCACTTTTTCAATTTCATTCAAAATAATACTTCCAGTCAGTTGAGCGGCGTCTGTAAAAGGAATATGAATCCCCATATCCAAAGCTGGGTGATTAATCGTCATTCTGATTTTATCCGATGGTTCGGTGTGTAACATCAAATTGATTTGTTTGGTAACATCATCAAATAATGGTTCAAGTTGGTGTGGAGGTAGTTCCTCAAAGTTTTTAAAACTTGCATGTAATAAATGTGATTCCGTTCTAAATTTGCGGGACTGTTTGTTCGTCATAGATTTCAGTTCGTACATTTTTTCATATCCATCATTTCAGATTTTTCATCGGTGCACTCATTTTCTGAAGCACTGTCTTGTATCATCTTCACAGGTTTCTTTTTAGGTGAAAAAAAGTCATCATCGCTATAATTCTCCGATTCACTTTCTGCCGTAACTTTAATTCGTTTCCATTTTTTCTTTACAGGTGAATTACTCTCTTTAAATACCATCTTGATACTTTGAAATCTAGTTTAACATTGGTTTAAAGATCTTAACATCAAGACATTTTATAAACTCGCTCATGATTCAAAAACAACCGGATCGTATAAATAGAAGTCAAACATGGAACAATGTAACATTTACATTTCATTCTTCTTACAGAACAGACGTAATATTAAAGTTGTCAAAATGGCAGAGATTGTAAACAACTATCAACCTGCAAAAATATGCTATGTATATGTTAATTCATATACGCACGAGTATGAAATTACCAACATTCCTACCGACTACGAGATCAAGCATGTGGGAGTTTATGTTGGGGCGTTTTCATCTTACAACCAGGACAACCAGGATATCTACCAGATTTTCAAATATCGACAATTCGACATACTCGGTATTGATGAACTTTACAGACCGCATCAAAGCAGACCTAAGTTTTGCTTCGTGTGTCACGACGACGGACATTGGTCTAGTAATTGTCCTGAAAAGACAAAACGTGTTGGAATCTATACGTATGTGTACGTAAACCCGGTTACGCATCAAGTTTTGTTTTCAACACAAAACGAACTTTCCCAACATCGGGACATGGATTTCGTTGGGACATTTACATCGTATTGTAACGAGTATAGCAGATATTGTTTGAAAACAAGAAAAAGTGTACGCATCATTCCAACGGAAAGGATACCTGCAACAACTCTATCAACTCAAACTACGGTGGAAATCAAAACAGACAACAATCAGTCTGTACAAACTTTGGATTCGAGTGAAAAAATGGAAATAGTCGACAAGGACAACAAAATCAAATTTGAGGATCAACCGAAAGAGGAACCGAAAGAGGAACCAAAAAAGGAACAACCGAAAAAGGAATTGAAAGAACAATCGAAATCAAACATAAACTGTTTTTTCTGTAATTCAAAAAAGCATAAGAAAGGTGAAGTGTGTTCTTTAATTGTTAAGAAAGAAAGTGCAAAACCTCAAAAGCGAAAAGGACGTGTATGTTCTGGTATTCCAAAGAAAAAGAAAAAGTTAGAATTGTAAATATTTATCAAAGTGTAATGAACTCTCAAGTTAATATTGTTCCAAGAAATGTTTAAAAAATTTTGTTGTATGTTTAACTGTTATTATATGTTTAACTGTTATCATATGTTTAAGAAAAAAATAAAAGTATGTAAACCATTTCAATTGTTTTTTATTATTTTTGTTTAGAAGGTTTGACAATTTCAAGAAGAATCTTTCGAAAACATTGTGTAGCCCTTAAAAGGGCTTCCGTGGTTTCCCCTATTGTTTTAGAAATAGGTTAGACCAGGATATAGTTGTTGGAGTTTAGCCTTCCAAGCAACATTTTCAGTTCGAGGCATAAACTCCGAAAGGTCCGGGTATATGTTACCCATCTTAACGATGGGTGTACGAGTATAATACTCATACCCTCGCCTTTCAAAGAAAGCACAAAGTGCTTTCCGTCGGTGGTTCTTTACCTCTTCCTCCACCAACTCTTCCTCCTCCCGGATCCTGTCATCGTTGGATCTTTGCTTTGACTTGCAAAACAGTCGGCGAAGAAATTTCACAAAAGACTTCATTTTCAGAAATATGATTTAAAACAATCAAATCATACCTTTTTATACAGTTGTGTTGACCTACTAACCTACTGACCTAACAGTTAACTTTAACATTTTCGTTGACCTACTGACCTACTGACCTACTTCTTAAATATTTAAGATACTTCTTAAATATTTAAGAAATCAACCAATCAGAATGATGATACTTAAACATTACGGTATGCGTGAATTCTGAAAAAGTTATCTTCAGTTTTTATGGTAAAACAGTTTTTATCATCACAAAATATGATGTTATATTTTAAACAAATAAAAAAACTTTCAGAGGCTTTGGGGTTAAAATATGTAGGGTCACTTTAAGCATGTGCATATTTTATAAGGGGTACATTTCTTTGTCATCATAAGATGCTCATATGGTAATACAATTTGACAATTTGAAGAGGAAATCTTTTCGTGGGATATGGTTGGCCCTAAAAAGGGCCGTTTGGGTGGAAACTGTTCAATGATAACAGCCTCCAATCTTTCCGCAAGCCGGACACTTGCTCGCACTTCGGCGATCAAGTCGCCTTAGCTGCTGTGCGTCCAGCCCGGCATTTAGGTAGAACGGCGGCTCATCGTCGTCGTCCCAACATTCCTCGCTTTGGGAAAAAAGCGGTGTCTGTGACGGTGGCGGTGGTGGTGGTGGTGGCGGTATCATCTGTCTCTTAAGATGTTCAAGTTGGTCAGAGACCAACTTGACTTGGTTGATTAAATCAACAACCTGCCGTCTCAATGGTTCCATATTGCTATGAAGTTGTAACTATTTTCAGATTTGCAAGCTTTTTTATACTCCGCATTCCAATATTTAAATATTTAACCAATCACGTTTTTAAAACTAACGTACACTTCTATTGGACGTTACTTCAGTATTTCACTAATTCATTGGACGTTATTCCTCTAATTTCATTGGATATTATTTCAATCCTCTTTGGCGGTATAAAAACGACGTCATTTCATGTAAGCGTTATCATTTCAACTTTGTAGCTGAACGGAACAACCATGGAACTCAACTTTGACGAATTACTTGCTGAGGCGTTCAGCTCTCATGACAATCAGATACCATCTGATATGATGTCAAATACCATTGGACCTGAGAGTTACCAGACACAGCAATACCATTACCAGCCTGATAATTCAACACAAACAACTATGCTGCCAACTGGGGACAATACGTTACTTCACACCATTTTGAATGAAGTTCGACATCTGAAGTCACAGCAAGACAGTGTGATGAACAACATCCTGAGCGAATTACAGACATTTAACTTTCACCTTACAAAGCTGCAATGTCTGGATACAAGTATTCAACAACTCAACCATACCATTGACAAGCTCCAGAAGTCAACTTATCTGGAAATGGAAGTTACATCGACACCAGTAAAGTTGCTGATTGAAATTGATTTGGACAAAACAAATCTGCATAAACTAGTAAATGCATTAGCAAATGCTGTAAAACAGACACAGACAACCTCCTCACAACAATCAACATCGAAAAAGCGAAAAACCACAGTTCCAGCAGAATCACCCAAAAAGCAGAAAGCAGTTGACAAACACCAATTATCCGTTGCCACCGGTCAAGGAAAACACGAAAAAAACATCAACAACTTCAAGATACCACGCATACCGAAGAAAAAGAACTAACATCCGAACACAGCTTTGTTCCATAGGGAACACACCAAACGGCCCTTTTCAGAGCCAACCAGTTCTCTCGAAAGAACTTCTCATATTTGTCAAGTCGTTTTACTTTAAGGGTTAAAGAGCACCATGGTCATATACCACAGTTCTCTTATGTTTACGTCCGTCAATCAATCTCAGAATTCGAACTTAGAAATTTTTGACCCATTTTCGGACTTAGTCATTTTTGCTCAGAATTCGAACTTAGTCATTTTTACTCAGAATTTGAACTTAGAAAATTTTTGATCCATTTTCGGACTTAGTCATTTTTACTCAAAATTCGAACTTAGAAATTTTTTGACCCATTTTCAAAAATTCGAACTTAGAAATTTTTCGATCCATTTTCGGACTTAGAAATTTTCAGGGGTATTCTTTCTTATTTCTTGCCCTAACCTAAGAACTTATAACTTTATAACAATTTTCCAACTTTTTGCCCAGGAACCTACGGACTTAGTCATTTTCAACGATTTTTGCCCCAGACTGCTCTACCACCCCGGGATAGGAGAGGAGCCTGGGGCACTTCATGGCAAAAAAGTGCCCCAGGCTCCTCTCCTTTACTACTATTGTGTGCGTGAGTCTCTTAATATGGAAAAAACTGGATATTTTTTTTATTTTTACATGAAGATTGTCCCTGGGATCGTCTGAGGTATTTTGGGTCTTCAATTGGGAGTAATCTAACAGCGGTGTATTACCTTTATGTGTTATGTAACCATTCAAACTGTTCTACCTTAAAGCCGAAGACGTCTTAATCATTCAGACGACTTTCGGAAGTAATTCAACCGCGGTGTCTTACCTTTACGTGTTATATAACCATTCCAACTGTTCCACCTTCTAGCCAGAGACCTCTTAATTATTCAAACGACTTTCGGAATTAATTCAACAGCGGTGTCTTACCAGTATGTGTTTTGTAACCATTCCAACAATTCCACATTCTAGCCAGATAGTCTTAATTATTCAAACGACTTTCGGGAGTAATTCAACAGCGGTGTCTTACCAGTATGTGTTTTGTAACCGTTACAACTGTTCTACCTTCTAGCCGGAGACGTCTTAATCATTCAAACGACTTTCGGGATTAATTCAACAGCGGTGTCTTACCTTTATGTATTATGTTACCATCCAACTGTTCCACATTCTAGCAGATACGTCTTAATTATTCAAACGACTTTCGGGAGTAATTCAACAACGGTGTCTTACCAGTATGTGTTTTGTAACCGTTACAACTGTTTTACCTTCTAGCCGGAGACGTCTTGATTATTCAAACGACTTTCGGGATTAATTCAACAGCGGTGTCTTACCTTTATATGTTATTTAACCATTCCAACTATTCCACATTCTAGCCAGATACGTCTTAATTATTCAAACGACTTTCGGGAGTAATTCAACAGCGGTGTCTTATCAGTATGTGTTTTGTAACCGTTACAACTGTTCTACCTTCTAGCCGGAGACGTCTTGATCATTCAGACGATTTTCGGGAGTAATTCAACAGTGGTGTATTACCTTTATGTGTTATTTAACCATTTCAACTGTTCTACCTTATAGCCGGAGACGTCTTGACCATTTACGAGTCGTACACGACTTTCGTTAGTAATTTAACTGCATGTTAAATGTAACATTATGTGTTTTGTAACCATTACAACTGTTCTACCTTCTAGCCGGAGACCGCACGAACCAAGAGGAGATGGCCGCTGTTCATCGGTGTTGGTGTGCTTTGTACGATTGTGGCGGTCATTGTTGTGCTGGGTCTTTTGACGTTTCTTCGTCATACGGTGAGTTGTGCTTTTTCGTACGGTTTTTGCGTTATATATTATTATAGTCATGCTGATTCTGGTCCTATGATTTGTATTATCGTATTCATGCGGGTGCTTTGCTTGTAATTGCCGTATTTATAAGGGTTATGCGTTATATTTGATTTTAGCCGTGCCGATTCTGGTATCATGTCACTCACATAGTTGATTCTATGCTAGATATTGTCGTATTCATACGGTGTATGCATTTTACAGCATATGATTGTATCATGCTAATTCTGGTCCTATGGTTCGAATAATCGTATTCATGCGGGTTAATGCTAGTTATTGCCGTATTCATACGGTGTATACATTTTACGGCATATGATTGTATCATGCTAACTCTGGTTCTATGGTTCGCATAATCGTTTTCACGTGGATTATATGCTAGATAGTGCCGTATTCATACGGGTTCTTTGTTATGTATGAGTGTAGTCATGCTGGTCGTATGGTTCGTTTTATCGTTTTCATGCGGGTTTTATGCTAGTAATTGCCATATTTGTACGGTTTCTACGTTTTGTATGATTGAAGTCTTGACGATTCTGGTCCTACATATTTATTCCGGTTCTACGTTATTTATTTTCGTATTCTTATATATTCTACGTTACATGTGTTCTTCGTTATCTATTTTCGTATTCTTATATATTCTACGTTACATGTGTTCTTCGTTTCTTACTGTATTCATATGGAAACTTCGCTTGTTATTGTTATTGTGATACGGGGTCTACGTTACTTATTGTATTCATGTATGTTCTACGTTACTTATTGTATTCATGTATGTTCTACGTTACTTATTGTATTCATGTATGTTCTACGTTACTTATTGTATTCATGTATGTTCTACGTTACTTATTGTATGCATGTATGTTCTATGTTACTTATTGTATTCATGTATGTTCTACGTTACTTATTGTATTCATGTATGTTCTACGTTACTTATTGTATTCATGTATGTTCTACGTTACTTATTGTATTCATGTATGTTCTACGTTACTTATTGTATCCATGTATGTTCTACGTTACTTAGTGTATTCATGTATGTTCTACGTTACTTAGTGTATTCATGTATGTTCTACGTTACTTAGTGTATCCATGTATGTTCTACGTTACTTATTGTATTCATGTATGTTCTACGTTACTTATTGTATTCATGTATGTTCTACGTTACTAATTGTATTCATGTATGTTCTACGTTACTTATTGTATTCATGTATGTTCTACGTTACTTATTGTATTCATGTATGTTCTACGTTACTTTGGTATTCATGTATGTTCTACGTTACTTATTGTATTCATGTATGTTCTACGTTACTTATTGTATTCATGTATGTTCTACGTTACTTATTGTATTCATGTATGTTCTACGTTACTTATTGTATGCATGTATGTTCTATGTTACTTATTGTATTCATGTATGTTCTACGTAACTTATTGTATTCATGTATGTTCTACGTTACTTATTGTATTCATGTATGTTCTACGTTACTTATTGTATTCATGTATGTTCTACGTTACTTATTATCGAATTTTATCTTTTGTGTTCTGCGTTATTTATTGCCTCTTGTATATGGATTAATTTAATTCAAACTTATTTATTTTACATCGATTGTGAAATACATTTGATTAATCACTCTCGATTTTGCTTCCATGAGGCATAACCAGTTCTCGTGCTAAATGTTGATTATTGAACGGTCGCTAGAGTTTTATATGGACTCTTTTCGTCGTATTTGTATGGGCTCTACTTAGCTTATTATAGTCTTTATATGTGTTTCGCTAATGTTTCTCATTTTTGTTTCTTGTGTCACTTATTGTTCTACGATAACTGACTAATAAAGCTGCGTGTCCACAGATGGGAGGAAATAAGGAGTTCAAACTTAAATTATTTTAAACTGTGAAACAGCTGTAGTGATGTATAATACGAACTGGAGAATAGCAATTGAAAACAAAATAATATAGAGCCTATATGTATACAGTGAATTAATATGAATTTAAATTCAAAAGCGTCGCAACGGTTTGAGATTTACTACATTTAGACTGTATAAACTCAGATATATTGACGCCATCGAAGTTGATTTGCTTGCAATAGCTATTTCCGATTGTAAATCACACAACAATACAAAAATTGTAATGTTTCAACAGTATTTCATTTCCAATTTTCAATTTTCTCATATGTGAACAAGCTTCTTGGGATTGTGTTGATTTAAGACTGTTCGAAGGAGCTGCCAAATGTCTCTCGATTCAAAAGATACCAAAGTAAACATGTTATATGGATATCAGTCTAGCATAAATCCATCCTTATTGATACACAGTGGCATTTGTTTTCGTGACCACGAGGTTATCTTAGCGTTAATAGTTTATTGAATGGGGGAGACACGTGTTTATATAACCAAAACAAATACCAAGGGGTAAAATATTCATAGATAAATATGGCATGGTTGGTTGACATGACCCCTCTAACATTGGTTCAATTTTCC